>QDEB01122297.1:0-10284 GCA_004193795.1 Asbolus verrucosus | reverse complement strand
CACTCAGTATATTTGTACTGAATTTCCTCCGGTTAGTGTCTGAAGTGATAAAGTTTTAAAATCATATTTTCATAATATATATCATCCGAAACTAAACTAATTCCAAGTACTAACATGAGCTGAATGCAAAATTTCGTTGTAATTGGTAAATTTTCAAGATATCGCTGAGCTATCCAAAACCACGATAGAAATGTACTGATGACATTTGCTTAATACAGTTCATCTAATAACTGCATTAAAAAGATGAACCTTCTAAAGATATGGCACCAATTACCAAATAAATTAATAGAAACCATCTAATTTTTCCTTGGTATTAACATATGTGTATACAAAATTACAAAATTTTGATTATTTTTATAATTTCCAAGATATAAGACCGGGAAATGTCTTTTAAGGCAGAAAGCATTTAAGAGTCCCATGTTTGTAATATTATGTTATAATAATTGGTATATTTTGTTACACAGGGTATTTCCCACAGAGCAATGGGAATTAACGTCTGCGTATAACTAGGCGCTAATTTTAAATTTCTAATTCCTAATTTCAGTTCCCAAAGATTCTGTTTTCATTCACAGATGTATCAAGAAAATCAGTGTATGTTAATTTTTACGCGAAGTGTACTTAATTTTGTATTACATTTTTAACTGGATCTCATATATTTTCAAGAGTTTTCATTTACATTTGTTTGAGTAAAAAGAGTTTTATTTGTTGGCAACTTCTTTTTTATGTAAGATGTAAATCTGTTAAGTAAAGCGTTGAAGTTCTTTCAGGTTTGGAAGATGATAGGGAATTTCCTGTGGAAATTCTTCCCCACTTGTTTCTTGGCAACGCAGCCAACAGCGAAGACAGTCAGTCTCTTGAGAGACATGGTATCCAGGTAGGTTTCCTTTTATAAAATTTGTAAGATTTTCCACAAATTCGATAATTTTTTTTTCAGTACATACTAAACGTCACCCCTGATTTGCCTAACGTGTTCGAAGATGTTGGTAATTACAAGTACATGCAAATACCCATTACGGATCATTGGTCCCAGAACTTAGCGAGTCATTTTCCAAAGGCTATAGAGTTTATAGGTGAGTGCAGATAATGAAACCGTGTTGGTTTAAATTTAGTGGATATTTTTGCATATTCGTAGCAACATTCGCCGTTAAATGCGTGCAGTAAATGTTTTTCTAACATGAAACCATAAAAGAGGAGCCGGTGTAATATAACTTTATGACCTCATATTTACACCAATTCTACTTGAATGAACATTCGGCGTGTGTTTACTTCCCCTTCATTCTGTCCGAAAGCGGTTGTTTCTGCGGCACATTCGATGTTCGCGCGAATGTGTGCAGTTAAATGGGTCGATGAGGACGCGAGATGTCTTCGGGGGAGGTTAAGCGAGAAGGACAACAGCAACAGCCGCCGCCCCTATCATTGAGCCCGATCTTACGGTCGTTTATTCCATATACGTGGTTATTTATTTCTGGGCCGTGTGGGCGGCGGTGTCGTGCTGAAAATTCACCGGCGGCACCGAGCGGGACGCCCACACACACACACACTCGAAAATCAATAGGGTTGGAACAGGGAAAGAGAGACGGATACAATACGCAAAGATATTATTATGTTGTGCCGACGATAGACCGGCTGACTAAGCGAGTTTCTGTCTCCGTTTTCCACCCTCCGCCTTCCATTCACAGAGACATGAATGGCGCTCTGATCTAGGTCACCGAGGGAGCGGTTCCATTCACGCCGCTCCGGGATCTGCCCGATTCTATGCAAATCCCCCTCACAACCAGACCGAGTGGCTCTGGACTCGCACTTTTTATACCCCACAGCTTCTAAACCCTCCACAAGCTTATCTCGTAATGACTCGAGCACAGTTTTTGCCACGCTCCGTCGACAATTTTATTTCTGAAGGCTACTCGTCTATTATGTTATTCTTTTTACTATCCGGCGTTTTCGTGAATAGAAGACTTCATTCATTCTTGTTACATGTCGTGCTTTACCAGCCGATTATAAGGACAAAACGCAACAGTATGAAACGGAACGTCAGTTTACGTCTGAATAACAAATAACGTGATAGACGTGGCAGTTGCTTGAATCTCATTGTTACAACGCTTTGTTTAAATTCAGGCTCAAGGTTTATGTTTTAAATTAAATTTCAAATTTTATTATAAATTTTAAAAGGGCTTTGGCATCCCTCTACATATGTATGTGTTTAACAGGAAGGCGTTTCCAGCCATTTCAGCCTCAATTGCAATTTAATTTGTGCATATTATCAGTTTGAAGGAGAAAAAACAGTTGAGCTTTTCTTTGGGCGCCATAATTGCGTGGAAACTCCTGCCTAGGATTCTTCCAAAGTTGAACTATCTGAAATAGAAAGTGACAGTAATAAAATTATAACTAAATAACTATGTATATAAATTACTGTACATTTAGGAAACGTCATCATTTGAACCATAACACCATTGATTTTGCTTAACATAACATCAACTTTATTTTAATTGGGAATTGACGTTAGAATTTTGCTTAAAAATTAAAATTAAAAAAGCTAAATCAGGCAAATAAATTTTGAAGGACCTTTTTACAGTGTACATAATTTAAAAATTAAAAGATCAGTTAAGGTAACCTATGACGTTATCGACAATTTGACACATGAACCTAAAAACAGTTATTTAGGTGATTTTAAGAATATAATAATTTTTGTTGTACGTAAGTGATAGAAATCAAACAATTGGACCATTAGACGTCAAAATTGACATCTTCATAATAGTTATAATAAAAATTAATACTTTTAAAAGTTATTTTAAATTATTTTTTTCCGAAAAATATTCTTATGTAAAAATAAAATCAGTATAAGGTGAGAAAACAAAACTCAAAAAAAATGACTGTAATCAAAATGTAAATTCATTTTATATCTGTCACATGCTCACTCTGTAGAAAATTCAAAGACGCCACCTTAAATTAAATTCCAGTATCCCATTTTTGTGTAATATTATTTATAATTTGATGAATTGTGTCTTGATTTTGGCTGGGGTTAACTTTTTACTATCTAAATTGGAAAGAAAATCTTGGTTAGCATTATGAACGCCTGATCCAAAAACAAATATTCTCATTGATCACCTCTGTCCATTATGCCTATTAATATAATAATAATATGATAAATTTTCCAAAATGTGTAATATTTTTCATTTATTTTATTTATTTTTAATTTAAATACATTCAAATTTCTCACTTTCAGTTTGCAGTGAATGAAAATTATCAGTATGTTTTCATTATTATCATTGTCATTAATGTATTGAAATATTTTTTCTGTTGAGCAGAAGTCAGCTCGAAAGTTACTAGGGAAGATTTAATTCTTGCAATTTTTGTATTTCCAATGTGTGATTGCTAAAATATAAGAGCTCCTGTTAAGAACACATATTTGAAAGTTTTTTGCCAGCTAATAGCTCTTTAACTAAGCTTTTTATCTTGATATAATTATTATACTACACTTGTTTGTTTTTTTTTAATGAAATTTGAACAGTTTTTCAAGTAATAAAAATCGGAAAAAAAATGTAATTGTTGTGATTTCCGATTAAACCAGAAGTCATGTAAAATTATTCACATATTTTTTTTTAATTTCTGATGTTTTTTAAAATTTTTTTTTCAGAAGTTTTCAAATTTTTTTCGAATTGTGTATGAAGTACCGTTTACAGCACCTACTTTTGTGTTTTGTAAAATGCTATGAAATAATCTAAACGAAAAAAAAAAAAAATGTCGGTTATAATCAGATCTTTTTTTTTGTAGTAGGTTCGAAAAAAAACATTGACAGCATACGTGGTTGACAATACCTTTTTTCGATTCTGACTTGTAGAAATTACAAATAATGAGTTTGACAAGGAAAACTCTCCCGATTATTCGGCTAGTTTACAGAGAATTGTCCAAAAAGGCGCCAAAAGTTCAAGAAAAAGTTCATCCGAAATTCGCCAAGCTTAAGGATATGCAAAAGAAATTTTGTGTAGATGATAACGTACCGGTGTATTTAAAAAAAGGATTGTCAGACAGATTACTGTATCAAGCCTCTTGGGCCCTGGTGCTCGTTGGACTTGGATTGAGCGTGGAAGTTTTCGTCAGACTGATTCTTAAAAATCCTGACAAGAAGTAAAATATTTGTTTATTATTTGTTATAAATTATGTAAGCGCCTTTTTTAAATAAATAAATTTTTCAAAATAATTTTATTTCATCTTCTTAAACTAGTGTGTTTTCTGCAAATATCTTTCGTACAGATATTTAAGAATAAAAATTCATAAGAATTTAATAAGCATCACGCTCTCGAATGAGTCGGATGCACACTTATTTTTCATTTAAGTTGATAACAAAAATTTTTTCATGTTAAATCCTGAATGTTAAGTCTATAAACGGGGATATGGCATTTGTCCTTTTTAAATTAAATGTTAAATCCAGATTAACTATCTCTCTATGTAAAAAAATATTTGTTTGATTTCAATCATTATACTTGTACAATTGAAAGAAAGTTATAAAAGACACTATCCCAACAATGCGTAACTGCAATTTATTTTTAGTTTCTTATCTTTTGCAATAAAATTAACTTTTTTTTCTTTAACGTTCGTATCTTGATTAAGATATTAGGGAATTATATGGATCAGAGCACATTTAATGGAAAATTTTAGAAATTCTAAATGTCATTTTAGGAAAGAACAGAGAATTTGATCCAGACTCCCACAAAATGTAAAATTAGGTATATTATTTACATTTTAAACAAAATAATTATTATAAAATCGTTGTAGCAAAACCGAAGATTAAACTAATATGGTTAGTAAAATTTATTCAAATTTCATTTGAATAATTAATAAATAAAAAGAGCAGAACCTAATATTATTTACGTTAAGCAGAACTTTAAACAGGATGATATACGCCGATTTTTTTTTCTCATTAATCAATTTTATATAAAGCATATGTTTGCAAAAATTTAATAAACTACTTAAAAATCAGATTTTTTGCAGTGGTATCTTGTCTTTATTTTAGCATCACTCAAAAGTAGTTTCTAGCCCTTCTTCAAATATAAAAAACGTTAAATTATGTATATTTGAAAAAGTGCTTAAAATCCAAGGATGCTGAAATATATATAAATTGCCATTAAAAAAAGATGTATATATTTATTATATCACAATTGATTATGGTATGTTTCTGTTAAAATTTTGAGATATTGGAAATTTCAGTTAATTTGTGCCCCTGTAGATGTGTGATGTCACGACCGAGTATCGTCTGCCTATGAGTTATTCAAAATATTAACGTAAAATTATGAGCGGGAAACTTGTTTCTTTGGTTGTTTACGTTTGTGGTGGCCTATGTTACTGATAGTGTTGAAATAATTCCACTTAAAAACTAGTTATTTTAGTGTATTTAAAATGATGCTACTACTTACACACTTTGAATAGCATATATTTATTAACGAAAACGTTATGTCAAATGACTTTGGTTATGTTCAAAATAATTATAAAAAATAAAAATTTTCTTTTAATTTATTCAACCTGAGTGCTCCCTATAAAAAAATAATCACATTAATCTCACTATTTCTGTCTCAGAACGAACAATAAAGTATTTGAAAATATTTCCTATATTCTGTTCAATACTTAGTTGCTACGTTATTTTCTGCAGTGAAACAGATTAGCTTAAGTTTTATTATTATATATCAGTTTATAGTGAATTACAAATATGAGCTCAGCAAATCCCAATAACAAAAAGAATAATTTGAAAAATATTTAGCCTTTTTCGTTTTTTAAGTCATTATGAAAAATAAGAATAAAATTATTAAAATATAGATTTTTTTTTAAATTAAAATTGTAATTTCAGTGATTCTAAGAACATCAGCATTTCCGTAGTGAATAACACTTCTGAGATAGAAAAAGAAGCAATTTTTTTTACGTCTGATTTGTTTTTATCGATTTTTATGATGTTATATTCTGTTTAAATGATTCATGCGGTGAGTTTATTTTCGTGGTTTTTCAGATGAAGCGAGATCCAACCAGAAAGGCATCTTGGTGCATTGTTTGGCCGGTGTGTCCCGTTCCGTCACAATAACAGTAGCATACCTAATGTACAAATGTTCCCTGAACTTGAACGATGCCTTCAACGTTGTTCGTTCGCGCAAATCCAACATAGCCCCCAACTTCCACTTCATGGAACAGCTCTACAATTTCGAACGTGAATTGAAATTGGACGTGTCTTCCCAAAGTCCAGTCGCCCTAATGGAAAAATTGGAGCAAGAACAGAAGAATCGAGGCACCAAGTCAGAGCAGACCAGGCCAAGGGGTGCCTGTCAAAATTGCGGTCTAACTGAAAACTGTAAATGTCGACAACACATGGATTTTCTCAGTCCACTAGCTCAAATCGGAGTCAGTCCCGATTCGGGGATCGAATTTGACAGATGGGCTTCTAGTACACCCGGTGAATGAGACAACAAGGGGGGGTCTCAGTGGCACTTTTAATTTATCTGAGCGGGTCTAGGACCTATAGTGTTACTGTCATCCTCCCTTTTGGAATTCATTCGTGTCTTATTCCTTGTATGATTAACATTTATTATGTTGACGGAGAAATTCTATGTCCATCATGGCTTCACAAAAGTTTTTCGGTATTGCTTTAACAGACAATGGGACGATGAATTTTCAATTCGGATTTTAAATTGTTTTCCTATATGAACAATAATTCTTATTAGGACAAAGCTTGTCTGTTTTGTTGCCAGTATTATATATTATATAATATCTACTTTCATTAAAGTCACACTTTGCACAAATTAATTTGGTAAACATTCTGCACATGAATTTCTTTTTCATTTAAAAAGCTGCATCAAATATGTATTTTTGTTGTATAAATATCATTAGAAAATTTTTTATAAGTGATTGTAGAATAACTCTGTTAATGTTATTTTTTATATTGAAATATGTTTAATTGTTGTGTTCTATAAAGAATATTACAAAAATGTTTATTTTCTTAAAAAGACTGTTGGGCAGCCTGCAAAATAATTTAAAAAACGTATGTATTTAAATTCAGACTTTTTCTATTTTATACCTACTTAATATTATTAATTGCTATTAAAGGGCACAATTTCCCATTGTTAATTTATGATCATTCAAATTCTGAGAATTTACAAATTGTACTGCATATCGAACATATATGTATTTTAAATGTAGAGTTAATTATTCTGTAATGATACAAAATGTTTCAAGTGCCCCTGATTGTTGTTTTTTTTTTTTATATATATATATAAATAGGGTTTGCAGTCGAAGCTAACCAAAGCAAAAGGTCGCAGGATTGTCTCTGGAATTATTAATAAAATGCATATTTTAACCAATATTTGAATGTTCCAAAAATTGTATCTGATTTGTTTAGATGATACGTGATTTAAAAACAAATCTGTACTCATAGCAAACACTTTGTGAATAATTTTTCAAACCACGTAATCACAAAACAAATAGAATCGCCTATACCAACAAGTTTATGAATAACTAAAACAATTATTAATAACATCAATTTATAAAAAAAATTAATAGTTTATTTTTTGTATTTTAAAGTAATATATTTACTTAAATATCGGGTGCTATTGAATCAATTATAACTTTGACAAGAAAAAAAAACCCCTAAATAGTGTAATAGCAACTCGCTTCTAAATGCAGTAAGTTGATAGTCTTATAAAATGCATTTGGACTGTAATGCTTAATAATAGTGAAATACACCGTTTATGGCAATTAAGCGTATAGTTGGTAAGTCTAACAATGTATATTTTTTTAATGATTGTAGAGATAATGTGGGCCTAAATTCCAACAAGCTTAACTGTAATTGGAACATTCTGTAACTATTTCAGTGCCATATTTTATTTATTTTTCCATGCATGTAGAAATAATCTTGCCATAATTATACACATTCATAAGTCCTTGTTGGATTTGTAACAACATTGTTAAACTGTATATCGTTATCCAATAGAAAAATTATTGTACGTACGAATAAATGTTAAATGAAGTATATATTTTCATGACATAGATTATAATAATAGATTAACTTAGTAGTGATTACATATTTAAATGCAAAAAAATCCAGTCATTAGCTATAGGGGTAATTAGACATTTTCTCAGACAACTTCGCCATTTAGGCTTAGTCATGATTGGAAATGTTTAACATAGAAATATAAAATGTTTATTTACTGTTAGACAGTAATACGAAGACCCTATATAATAGATGTTGGTTATTTCATTTCAAACATTAATGAACAGTGCTGTCAACGTTACTGAATATGTTACATAATAGGCAATAGATCACTGTATTGCTATGTTTACAATTTTCTGTTATAACATTCCTCCTGAATTTAACTTTGTAATTATTCTTACAATAATATATTTATTCTTCCATTTGTCAGTGACAAATCTTTAAGAAATTATTAGTAATAATGTTCCATATTTTACTTATTGATGTTATTTTATATGTGAATATTTATTATTGTATATTATTAATCCATGTTTCTTCATAACTTTTGGATAATAAATTTTCAATGTGAAATACTTATTTTAATTATAAAAACACAAAATTAACATTAAAACATCATTATGCCTTAATATTATTAGACTTCATATTTTATCAATTATTTTAGATACTGGGCAATTCTTCTTTTGAATTAAAATCTGGAACAGTTTTATGTTCTTTTTAAGACTGGATTTTAATTCAATTACGCTTGTTTCCTGAAACATTGTAAGTTAATATTATACAAATTTTGTATATTATAGCCTACCAAACATTCAGGAATATTTTCCAGTATTTCAGGTAATTTGAAATTTTCAACTTCAAAATCAACTTTATTTAAATCTTCCAATATCTGTTTACTTTGGCGTTTATATTTTATAAAGGTGTACTCAGTAAAATATTGTTGAAGATCAAGCAAATTCTTTTGAAGAACTCGAATTTCCGCAACACCATCATTTCTCGTTTCTAAAAACAAAGTAATGTTGAAAAAATGAGCATTTATTTAGTAAACTTACCCATATTTTAGCAAATCTGTAAATTAAATAAACTATCACGTTTTTAGGTTAGTTTTTTGAATAAACGGACAGATGACAGATAAATAAAAAAATAACCGAATATGCTGGCGGTACATTTAAATTAGATTTGAAAATTTTATGAGAACCACTGATCAGTAACTGACAAAGTCATTATTAAAAACCGTACATTTATAAATTGTTCACTAGTTTTGGATTGAATTATTTAAATCAATCGCCCTCATTTAACCCTTCATGCATCTTCGTGAATTATTGAACATTGAAAAGAGGAGAGGGGAAGATACGATTACCGCCCTCTATCTTACGTAAGAAGCAGACCAGAGAGAGACGCACTTGCCACTAGCGAGGTTTGGAGCAAGGGGATATAAATAACCAATAAATAGATGCACAATTTTAAGCGCGATATTTGAAAATAGTTATTTTTTTAGGTTTAGGTGTTGGGTATGTTAATGAGGTAGATGAGTGTAAATCAGCGTAAATTACTTATCCGAAAAAATGTAGATGGTTGATATGTTAAATGAAAGTACGTAATTTATGTAATGTAATATATTTTATTCAAAGTGAATGTGTTTTCCAGAACAATAAGGGCAACAATTCATTTCTTCGTCAGAATCAAAGGCTCATGGTATCAAGTTAAATTGATAACGATAAGTACTACACCTGATTAAAAGTATTATTTTTGTTGCAGCAGCGGTCACCAACTTTTGTTTTTGTTTCTACAGTTATTTGCATGTTATTAACATACAACAATGGATGTTGGTCGAAAGAAATATTGTTGCAAGTATCAAGGATGGTACTACACTGATGTTTCTCAAAGCTTTGTGAATAGGCATTTCTTCACATTTCCTGAAGATCCCTATTGTCACCAATTGTGAAAAAATATTTGTAAAATAGATTCATATAAAAACTCAAGGTTTTGGACTATTTTGATGAATTAAATGCATTTGAGACAAAAGATTTTCCCCTTTTAGAAGATCTTTGGTTTCTGCATGAAAATAATAAAGTAAATAAAAAAGACATTTTATTTACTTTACCAGAGGAAGATGTTCCCTCTTGTTCGTGTTTTTAGGCTTCGATATCCACATCTGCTTTTATATATTTTGTATTACCCCTTTCTCCACACTTACAAAATAATGAAATAATAAATAATTCTGATTGTGTGGATGAAGATATTTTTTATATTTATGTTTACAATTAAAAATCATTCCCCTTTTTTCTCATTTTTTATGTTTTATTTTATATATATATATATAT
>QDEB01122271.1:3373-15776 GCA_004193795.1 Asbolus verrucosus | reverse complement strand
TAAATTTTATTCGCTTAACACTGCTGAAAATTCTCAATAACTTAATATTTTCAGTAAATAAACAGAAACTATAGCCTTTGCCACTTTTTTGTAGTTAAATTTAATTTATTGTCAGATTTTTATTAACCACTTGTTGGCGCACTGCCACTCTGCCTTCTCAACAGGTGTCCTAACCTCACTTTTTCTCGCTTTCATGTTTATCTGGTGTTCACTGTTCTCTGAATTTTTTTGGGTGTTGTGTTTTTGCTTGGTTTTGAGAAACTTCAATATAAAATCAGTTCTTGTAAGAACTTCAGGTGTGTAACCGTTTCAAAATGGTTTACTTAAAACTATCACGTCCGACATTTTCACGTTTGCTCTTGTCATCTTATTTAATTTATTTGTCAATAATNNATACGAAAATATTTCCATGGATGATTTGATTACAAATTATGTTGATCGCTCGATACAACACCATAAGCAAAATCTATCAATAGGGTGTTGCAACAGTCTTCTGCAGAGTTGACAACATTCGCTATTTTTAAGTCATTTGCATAGATAAAAGCCCTACATTTAAGATTACTAACAACATCATTGTAGAATAATATAAATAAAGAGTAGAGGTTCAAAAGTGGAACCTTGAGTAACTCCACTACTCCACTACTAATATGAGGTTTCTATCCGCCATATTTTACAAAGAGTTCCCTACATATTAAAAACGACTGCATTAATTTTAATAATTTATCACACAACCCATATGATCTTAGTTTATATAACAATATACAATGATGAACACGATCGAATGCTTTAGTAATGTCAGTATAAATCACTTTTATCTGTGATCGACTGTTTAAAACAGCAGATATAAACTGAGTAAATTCACACAAGTTTGTGACAGTCGATCGACCGTTCACAAACCCATGTTGTATAGACACAATTCTGCTAACCACATGTGAATATAGATATTACATCCGAGAAGGTGGACTCAAAAAGTTTTGCAAAGATAGGTAGCAGTGAAATGGATTTATAATTATTGACATTTGCTTTGTCAGCAGATTTAAAGACAGAAATTACTTTAGAAATTTTCCACAGTCTTGGATACACAGATGCTCTTAAAATTAAATTGTATAAATAACACAGTGGATTTACCAAACAATTAATACAATCAGTAACGAGAAAAGCAGGAATATTATCTGGTCCATTGTTGGATTTAATCTTCTTTATAGCTTTTAACACATCACTTTCATTAATAACAAACATATTCAAAAAAAGATTATTACCACAGTCGAACTTATCACAAAAAGAGATGCAGGAAATCTTATTACATAATTCACAGACAGTATCACAGGACTCATTATCATAGACATAATCGTTGGTTTCACGGTTAAAGACACTGATTAGGTGATCAGCGAAGCCAGTGACAATATTTTCTTGATTATTTAAGAAACGCTCACCATAAACCATTGAACCAGGGATATGAGTCGATTTTCTCTTCAGATTTATGAGCATCCAAAACTTTGTAGGGTCAGTTTGTAAGGAGCTCTGGGTATTATCCAAAAATTGCCTGTATTCTTAACGAAGCTCACGTCGTATATTGCCTTGTACTTCTCGCAACAGATGCAGATGATAAGGAAATTTCGTTTTCCTGAACTTTGAATTTCTGTTAGTGAAAATGCGAAGTTGCACCTCCAGCGTCGACAGAAAACCAAATTTTTATGGAGGTTCGAATAAAACCGTTCTCAACTGTTGGATGATCACTTGAGGGCCCACTTGTGGTCAATAAGACACTGTAGACCACGATACTAGTTTATTTCACAAATGAATACAGTCGAAGCCACAGTTTATTTACGTGAATAACAGTATTAATTAATGAAAACTTCTTATTTTTTTTTGACTTTCAAAATTGACGTTTCTTTTCATCGCAATCTACGTCTTTATAAATACAATTTATTTTTTTTTTCCATAACCTAATCCTAAACAAACTTGTTCCATGCTTTTCTCTTTTCTTTAATTTTCGACGATGACGGCTTCGATTTCATGTTTTGTTTTGGAACATATTTATCTAGGGTGTCATATATAGTGTCGTAGAAATGAGTACATGCAATGTCCACATCATCCATGACTAATAGAGAAGTTCAGCCAAGTTGTAAGAGCGCATCGTACAAACTCATGAAGTTTGCTTTCCTAAAGTTGTATTTAGACATATCCTTCACATTTCGAAACGGGTTGACGGAGAAAACCACAGCAGATGAACATAAAACAGGGGTGATGTACATCTTCTGTAACCAGCGGAAAGTGTTGCTTATGTACTTCTACAGACATGTCTCTTGTGTTCAAAACTAAATCCAGTAATTCGTTGTTCAAATTACTCATACTGTTATGCTGCAGCAAGTTGTTGAGCGAAGAAAACGACTAAAATTGTTGTACAAATTTGATGTTCTAGATCCGGCTACACATTCGGCAAATTTTGGGATGTTAAAGTCACCAACAATTAATACAGAGCTAGAAAAGTTAACAGTGTCTTCAAGATAATTTAAAACTGTAATATAATCATTTAACTGTGTACCAGATGGAATATATAAGATAACTACAATAACACTGGATTTATCATTTGTTACTGTGACACCTAGTTGGTCAATGTTGTGGACAGGAGACTGCAAATTGATTGAATGGGAGCATAAGTTGCTTTTTATTGCAATCAAAACAGCACCACCCCTATCACTGGCTCTGTCAGAGCGATAAACATTAAAATGATTAGGAAATAAGTCATTTGAACCAAGATGTGCATGTAACCAAATTTCTGATAACAGTATTATATCAGCCTGTGAAGCACAACAATAGTAAAAAATTCCGCTGTTTTGGTGTTTAGACCTCTTACATTTTAGTATAATATTCTATAGTTATGACTATAACACAATTGAGACTGTTGGAATTCTGTTGTTTTTTTCCGTTAATAACTATTCTCGGCATTCCATCAGTATATTTTAATCGAATTTTATCCTTTTCTCAATGCTCACATCTGCGTTTATATTTTTGGCGGAGAGAATAGGCACATTTTTGTTGCAATTGTGTTAAATCAACATTGAAATATATGCGGTTGTTGGATTTATGACGTAGGACCTTCTTTACGATATCAGGGTTAGAAAGTATTATGCTGACAAGACGGGATCGAGTAGAGACGTTATTGGTTTTACCTAAACGGAACACCGACACATCAAATTTTGGTTCATTTCCAACAATGGGATCAAGTCCTTGACATTTTGTATATCGGATATTTTACATTCCTCATTATTCCCTGTAGGTTGTGGCGTACCACAAATCGTCTTATGCTATCCGTTGGTTTCTTTATCACAGTATCTGTCTCAAGATTTGAATTAGAATAAATATTCGGCCCAAACACATCTTCTTGTAGTTTCTCCGACTTTAAGGTGTCAATTTTTTGTCAAAGTTTTTTATTTTCCTCAATCAGTTCATTCATTGCTTTTTTTTATATCTTTAACTACATCTGCTAATGCCGTAATGGTATCGATCAAATCTTTCAAATAATGTTTTCATTGGAAATGGTAAGATTGCATGTTACAGTTTTAATTTTACCACTAGATTGTTTTTGCAAATTATCACTGATGTTATAATCTACATCATCATTGTTTCGTATCTCCGTTACACACAAGGATCACAACACTTTTTCTTCTCTATACAACTTACATGAGACCATTTGCCATAATCCGTACAATTAATACGCTTTTTTGCAGCTAATTTGTTGCACACAAAACAAAACATTTTTAATTGAGTATCAACCATCTTGACAACCTTTTATAATATAATGAGAGGAACAGAATGGTATTTTAATCTGGATTGCTTCAACAAATGAACAAAACAGAAGTTGCAGACGAAGATGTCAACTGTAGGTCCCGTTGTATTAAGCCAATTGCGAACAAACAGAAGCATAAATAAAAGATGGAGATTAGGTTTCAAAAGTTTTAGTCCATTTTCTGCATTTTGGTTACATGTCGGTCAACAATGCAAGACGAACATGAAACGTTGCAAGTTACGTGTCCAGGATGTTGTAAATTAACTATTCCATCCACCAAACACGGATAATTAGTTTCATGGATAATTAATACAAGAAGTATAATACAGGATAAGTTTGCAAGAATTCGTCGTCATTGCGTCACGATCTTGTGTCTTTTTTTCTGTGACGTGTCCTGCGTGTTAAAACTTTATATACTTTCATAATGAAGTTTTTCTTTTCAATCATCCTTGATTTTATAACCTGTTGACCTATATGTATACAATGCAAATTGTACCGGTACTTCTAGAAGCATATTTAAGAGGTAGAATTGAAGTGAATTTGAAATAAAAACATGTAAATCTTATCAAATTTCGAGAAAATATAAATTGGTATTATTATATTACACAGAATATTATTGGTCGGGATTTTAATGCTAATACTTTTTAGCTGAAAAAGGTCTGAGATTGCTCATCATGTACATACAATAAAAAATATCCCGTCGAGCGTTTCTCGTGTTCAGAAACACTAATCCTGTGAAAGCTTCACGAGGGAGCAGGATTATTAAAATGAAGGGATCCTTTCAACAAAGCTAATTAATTTTCACATTTGATACAAATCGAAGATAAATTTTAAAGTTACTCACAAGCCAATTTAGATTTTTATAGTTTTATAAACTGAAGTTTTTAAATCCAATGCAATTTATTTTAGACCAACATCAAAACTTTCCTAACATTTCAGGTTTTGTAGGTTTATTTTTAATTATTTGAAAATATTTGAAATTTATGACATTTCCTGACGTCTATAATTACATCTTTTTAATATAAAGTTAACCTTACAGACTAAAAGAAAATAAACGGAAGAAAACACACTTAAAAAATAACGATTTTTTAAATTTATTATTGGTTTTGGATTCTTTAATAAAATTTCGGAAATACCCTTAGTGAACATAAATAAAAACGAAATATATTTAATTTTTGGGAGGAAACAGCAGAACTTTTTTAATTAAAAATAAAGAAACATAATTCGTGTTAATTATTAAAAACTCAAACGAATCATCGTTTTAAATCAAAGCCCACATGCGCATTTGCGCTAAAGATGTTATTGATAAAAGCTAAAATGATCTATTTTTAAGATATTTCGTTCAATATAAAATATAATACGTGAACTTAATTTGGAAATTTTTTCCGTCATTTATAAATCGATTTCCAATTGATATAACACTTCATGAACTCTAAGATGAACTCTTCATCTCAGACTGATGATGATTAGCTTTTATTAAACTATTGATCAATCAATTTTAACCCTAGCAATCAAAAGTTTATGACGGCGGCTAATGTGTTCAATGTCACTGGTAAAATAACCAGAATAGCGATCTCGGCTATAAAAACCGTCATTATTTAGATAAACTTGGAAATTTAGACGTCGCATAAGATGAAGGAATGCCATTATAAACCAATAATAACAATAATAATAATAATTGTTGTCTGCAACAAAACACCATGTCAGGATGGTTTTTGTAGAGATGGACGCCAGAAGAAACGAGAAATAATTGTCCCGTAATTTATTTTTCACGTACACATCTCTATCACATTTTTATCCATTTCTTTTGATCATTGCTAAAAAAGGGCGTTTGTAAAATGATTTATAGCGAATGATCGGTTATAATGCAAAATACCGGGCCCGGAATATATTTCTTTAACGGTACGAACATGTGAATATATACATTTTATTTCTTTGTCTCGGAAAAAGAAATTTTCGACTCAACAGAAATTATTTCCTGCTAACAGCAGGAAAAAAATCTGCTTGCACAATAATCACATTTTCAGGTCAATATTCACCCAGAAAGCGATCTGATTAAAGTAAATTGCAATTTGAAAGCAGTCTTAATGAGTTGTGATTATTGTGCGTGTTTCTCCCACACTTAATAAAACAAATTACCAACTCTGTAACACACCATTTTCATGATACAAATGTGTTTTCACTGGATTAAAAAAAGGTCATTAGGGGTTAATTCTTGAAAATTATGTTGAGACAGTGAGGAAAATCTAAAAGTAAAATCGATGGATTGAAAAAAAAGTGAAAACAAAGACGGAACAAAACTTTAAAAACGCTACATAAGCAACGGATTGAATGGCGTCCTTGTCACGTTCTTTTTTGGTTCTAAAATGTATACATTTCCTAAAATTTCGTGCAATCTGGATTTTTTCACTTGTTTTTACCTCTATGGTCCTTTTTTTGTATTTTTCCTCTTTTTTGCTTTGTAATTTTGTAATAGCTTCCTCTCACGTCTTCAGTTTTATTTTATTGTCTCGGCTTTTTTGCATAACTCAATTTGGTTAGGAAATATTTTCTCCTAATTCTTTCAACTTTATCTTTAATTTTGCAAATTACTTCTTCTGTTTGTATATTCTTTCGTGTTTTCGTTTAATATTTGTATTTTATTGAACTATATTGTTTTTCATATTTCGTATTTTGATGTTCATATATTCGTCCTTTCTGTTTTCCCAGAATTCCTTTTCGTATATTAATGTTATTTTTTGACATTTGTTAACTTTTGGGGCTTTTGATCTCTTTTCCATTTTTTTCACATTGCGTCGTTTAGTGTTTCTCATATTAAAAATATTTTGTTTTTCTTAACATAGCACTTTTGGATACATTTGGACTACTTTTTAAATTTTGTTATAATTAAACTGATCCGTGATTTCATCGTTTTGTAAAAATTTTCGATTTCTTTTTGCCAACACCTCAGTTCTCTCCTGTGTCTATCTTTCTTTCTCGATTTATATTCTCCGTGGAAAAGAAACAAAAAATGGAAAAATAAAATAAAATTGAGGGAATTAAAACTATCTGAAAAAATACGGAATAAAGAAAATGTGAAAGAAGAAAAAACGGCAATACAATATCAGTAAAGAATAAAAGTCATTCACAATTATTTACATTTGCAAATATTTTAACATTATTGTAAGTAGCTGTTAACCAATGACTCCAACGCTTCTCTAATGTTACTGTTTAAATGGAGCTCAAAATTTTGAATTTGCCGGGAGACGTACATTAGGTGTATTTAGTTTTCAAAATAAAACTCTTAGTTTTTAAAGAACTTTAATTAATAATGATAATAATAAGATGTTGCATTATAGATCTAAAAAGAATGAACATAGGATTAAATACACAATAAAAAATTTAACTTCATAAAATATGTAGTGACATCACCATTGACAAGATTGTTTGATTACCGTAATGCATCCTACGAAAAACAAACTTTTTTAGTATCTTGAGAAGTTTTGAATACTTAAAAAAAAATCCCTCTGAATTTACATAATCAAAGAAAAGTGTAGAAAGAGTAAAGGATAATCAGAGCGTATTAAAGGCGATCATGGAAACAAACTCCTCTAAAGCAAAAGAAAGAAGTTCTGAAAATAGAAAATAAGGGGGAATGTAAATACAATTTGTACAATTGTACTTAAAGGAATCAAAGCAAAACAAAGCACAGATTTTGTTAAATCGTTAGAACAAAATTCGCCAAAGAAGAGCTTTGAAAATTTTCGGATTACATTCCGATAGCAATGCTGAAGTGTAATTATATTTAATCTAATTAAATCTCGGAATGTTGTTACGGTTTTTCGATTACATAAATAACTTGCGAACTGAAGTTCTAAAATCCTTATTACCCACAAAGAGATTGCAAGCAAAAATTTGTTGACGAAGATGTCGAATTTAAACTTGATCCGATACTTCTCGTTGCATTGTTAATTTTAATGATAATTAACAAAAAGGTTCTACCTATAAACTTACTAACAAGTTGATTTAACAATATTGTTTAAAAATTATTTGTGAGATTCAACACGAAAGTATGGTAATTTATTAGCGCAAAAACCCGGCCAATTAATTGATAATAAATTAGTGCATTTGATAATATTCGTGGCAACTTTGTACTAAAACTGTAATGAATGCAGGTTTGAAACACCATAATTAAATATGGCGGATTCTGACTATCCTAATGACGAGTTACAGTTATGACAGACTTAACGATTTGGGGTCTTCCAGGCGGAAATGAAGGGTTGTTAGTGCAACTCGAGAACATATTATTTTATGGCAACAATAAAATCATCTGACGTCAGGTAAAATGATAGCGACAAACTTTTACGCAGGTGATGCAGATAAAAGCATTCATTTATTGCACCCTGTATATCTCTCAGAGACTGACCTTTCAGAGACAAAACGTGAAACTGTTTTACGAAAATCTTTGAAGACAGAAAGGAACGATTCGCTTTCACGAAATATTACTAAAATATATTGTAAAAGTGAAATATTTTTTCTTCTTTGTAGAGACACAATCAATGGAACGAACATTAAGAGAAATGTACAAAACATGAAGGAATATCAGTTGTATATGCAGTTATTTATAAAAAACTGTCATTCTGATAGATAGTTTAGTAAATGACACTAGTAATTTACAGACAACAATACAACATGAGACAATTATTTAACGTTGACAGTTTACGATAGAATACGTAAGTTAAAAAAAAATAATGAAACCTATTATGTGAAGAAAATAAATATTCCATTACAATATTCCATTACCTCCTTGATTCACTCGGGTACTGCGCTTTTTTCCAGAACAATAAGTGGAAACAACGTCTACCTCAACGGATATTTTTGTTCTTATTTTGTGATTTCTTCCTATTCTTATGTAGATACGCAAACTAATTCATTTTTTACTATTTTTCACAAAAGTTTTAAGTTTTATTACTTTTTTGACTTTTATTTTTTACTGTCAATTTTATTCCTTCCGTGTTTAGTGCATTTGTTAACTTCATTCTTCTCTTTCTTGGCTTCTTTTAGTTCTTCTGGTGTACTAGTAATAAACAGTTTGGTTTTAGTTTTTTTCTTATTTTGTGTAATTCATCGAAGTAGAATGCTATACTTTTTCCACGACTATTCAGTAGGATGTTACACTTTTCGGTCTGGATAAGTTTGATAAAAATCAAAATAATTATGACATATGCCCACTCGATATTGTTGCAACTGTAATTTTGTAATTGGCTACAATCCGTGATTCATAAATTATTACTCACGACCCGTAAGTAAGGAAGAGCATTACTTACCAAGAAATGCATGTGTCTAAATAAAAATCTGGTCAAGAGTGACAAATTATTATAACGACAAAAAATGGTTTTGTTCCATGATGTAAACATAACCTTACAATAATTGAAATAGGTTATTTTTCTACGGTCAAATTGTTCACGTTTCCCTATTACATACAGGACGATTCATGAAGTGTGGTAGATATTTGAACCTGTAACAGGTCCGCAGATATTTATTGCACGCACAGAGAATCGGTAGGACAAAATGGCATCATTTTTGTACAAAAATGCTTTGAAAATTTTGCTAAAAAAGTTTGAACATCGCCGACTCCAAAAGTTGAATGATTTGCTGTCCTGTAATCACTAACAAAAAAAGAAAAATGTATCACAAGAAAGATTTACATTTTTTTGTTCGACCGGGGTTATGATTTATCGCTATTATCGTCAGTTTCGTCTATCATTTCGTGGTACTAAGACGACAATTTCTTTGAAATAACGGACACGTTTTCGTTCAGTGACTTCACCGATACGGTCCTCCTCTATGGCGAAGCTCACGGTAATGCTGCCAGAACACAAAGGCTCTATGGCGAAAGATATCCCGATCGACGCCTTCCCAACACCTGCACTTTACGCGAACAGTGTAACATCTTCGCGATACAGGTGGTGTGAAGATGAACACTCGCGATATTGGTCCAGAACATGGTGGTCGTAGAGTGAATGCCGAAGAATATCTCTGAGTCAGTAGAAGCCGATCCTGACATAATCATACGACGTCTTGTCGTCCAAACAGATTTCTCACAGTCTATGGTTTGGAGGATTTTATATTTCCAAGGATTATATCCGTAACATGTCCAAGGAGTCCAGGCCTTAACACCAGATCTTCCGCGCGATATACAGTTTTGTCATTGGCTACTACAACAGCACGAAGGTAATTCTCACTTTATCACAACAATTTTAGCCACTGATAATTCTGGCTTTACACGCAATGGAATGCATAACGGCCACAATACCCACATCTGGAGCGACGCAATTCCACATGCAATTTAGAAACAATTTGATGTTAATGTTGCGTCGAACTTGTGAACGACTACATTATTGGTCCATACATTTTGCCTCACCGGTTGACAGGACGCGATTACCGATCGTTTTTGAGCAATACGCTAAATACTCCGCTGGAAGACTATATTGGATATCCGTCGTGATATGTGCTATTTGCTGAATGGGGCACCAGGGTGAGAGCCTGGCTAAATCGTTATTTTCTAAACAAATGGATTAGGAAAATGGGCCCGGTGTTGTGACCTCCTCGTTCTCCAGACTTAAATCCGTGTGATTATTTTGTGATATGAAAAATTAAAACTTAAACGAGACAACTTTATTTTTACATTTAGAGGATCCAAGTCCAAAAGTGTTATCTCAATAACTGATTCGATAGGATCATTAATCTGTTATAAATGGAAATATACTTAGAAGAACGAATGTTTTACATACATATTGAGGATACCTTCAGCAATAAATAAAAATAAAAATAAAAATTGCAAAAAATTTTAATAACAAAGAACGAAGAAAAAAGCAGTTTTTCTTCAAATTATGTTGAAAAACGAAGTCCATTATCTCTATTAGATCGCACTATTTGTGGAACAAATGCCAGTATTGTTAACGTTATTTTTGTCAAAAATGCCCCGCAGGAGAAGACAAGGGAATTTTGTTCACTCAACTCCATTTGAAAGGTTACATTTATTATTATTAGATATTATTATATTAGAAAGAATTGAAGAATATAGATGAATTTATAAATTTTATAGACAATTATTATATTTATACAATGCTAGAAAATTAGATGAAGAAGAAGTAAATTTATGAGAAGAAGAATTTTTTGCAATTTCAACTATTTTCCTAGAGAAAAAATATTTACAACAGGTTCACCTAAACGGTAACTGAAAATACATCTTATAAATTGGATTAGAACACGAGATGGATACAGTAATAATAATAGTTACTTTATTATCTCCTTTTTTAATTGGTGGGTCAGGCCTTGCCTCTGAATCCGCTTCACTGGATTACGATCAATCAGTTATCAATTATCGGGTCGAGTCCGAGAATTCACAAAATCTCATGATTGATGGACAAAGCAATGAAAATACAGGATCTCAAATCCCTCCTAAGGGTTCGCCGAATATTAAAGCACTAACAAATTTTCAAGAATTTTATGAATTACCAGTAGATGGTACTTTAAATGAAGAAACTATAAAGTTAATAAATACTCCGAGATGGGGTATACCAGAGACAGTTATTACAGTTTTCGATTTTAAATATTAAATTTTCCATTATTAGACCAACAACAAAGAAATATTGCTTTTAATCTATGGCAAGAGAAATCTAACTTGGTTTTGAATACAATATGGTGAATCCAGACGCATCAATTGTATTTTCTGGTGGTCATACAATTCACAGAAATAATTATCGTTGCATGAAAAGTCAATATTATTATGATTTTCATGGAAACGAAAACGTTTAAGGGCATACTTTCTTTCCTACAGATCCAGATGTGGAAAAATACATCTAAACAGCTCAGAAAAGTGGTACAATTTTAGAAATGAATATGATGAAGTCAGCCATGAGGTAAAACTAAAATCAACACCAAAAAATCATGTAAGTTTTTACACAGTATTACTTCATGAAATAGGTCATACTTTAGATTGGGAGTCCTAAGAGAAAATTGTATCTTTAACAGTTATACTGGAAGAACTTTTATATTTTATGATAATTTCTACTTTATAGAATTAGACGAGTGTTTATACAGATCGAAAGCACAAGCAGTAACTTACGATAGTTTTTGTTATTAATAATAATAATTATCATAAATTTTGCCTTTTTTTTTGATCAGTTTAGTTTGTGATATATTTCACATATTTATTTATATTTGAAATTTTCCTTTATTCAAAATTTTTCATTCGCTTATATACCTATACATATTTTTTTATTTTTTGTGACGTTAATACAAAAAACATACTGAATTTAAAATTATCATTTTATTTTAAGGATGGCAGAGAACTTCAAGATTCCTTGCCCAAACATAAACGACGAGATTATAGCGGGACCATTTGATTTAGTGCAGATGTTTGCACCATATCTGCCTAACGGCCTCCAAATAATTAACGTTATACCGGTATTTAAATCTTCCAATGCAAAAATGCAAGATGCTAGTGGGACATAATAGCACAAGATATAGAATATAGACCAGCGAATAATGTACAAAAAAAATACTTTATACAAACACCCTGAGGTCAACAAGTCTGGAAATTCTGAATCTGTCCTGCTACACTACACT
>QDEB01122218.1:0-12733 GCA_004193795.1 Asbolus verrucosus | reverse complement strand
AAACATTCTAAATGTTATTATGGTTCTAAATATGTAAAAAATACAATCCATGTTGAGTTTACAATAATATTTGTCGTTTAGAGCGAAACCAAAAGCGATGAAAATATTTGTACATACACATTAATTTTTCTAACTTTAAGTGACTGATTAATTTTCTAAGTTAATAAATAAATAAGAGACAAAAATATGATAGGTAAATTTAATTTCATCAGTTCTGAAAAAAAAATCACAAAAATGGGCGAAATACAAATAAGATAAATACAAATCCATAAAGACAAAAAATCTATAGAAAAGAATTAGTTTTTTATATTTAATCTCAAAAACCAATTTGGAAAATCACAGACACAATGCAGTGTATAAATGGCTAAAAATAAGTTTTTGGGCATATTTTGAAGTTATATTCTTCAAATATTACCGAGACAAAATTTAAACTTCTATATTGGAATTTGAAAAAAATATCTGTATCATTTCAAAGTATTAAGATTATCAAGGAAAATACGTTTATAGAGACAGTTTTCTCAAAGTACGATAATTCTTACAATATTCTTTAAATATTAATATGTTGATGAGATTTTATCTTTCCCTGTCAGTCTAAACTAAGGCCTGTTTTACATTACAAAATGTAAAATTGCAATGATATAAATCTGAATTTACCTACAGATAATTTTTTAAAGCAAATTTTATATTTCATATAGGGTATTATGTAAAAGGATATTTATAAATCTACCCTGTCTCTTATGACTCTATGTAGATCTTTATAAAGACATTTTTTGACTCTCAATATTTTACAAATTACTTGATGGTTTTATTAAAATAATAAATTCTTTCTTTTAAGACTTCCATTACTTCAACAGTTAATTATTTACATATTAATACATCAATTCCAAGAAAAATTCAAATTATATTTTTATTAGATATTGATTTCTGAATTTGCTTTATTTTTTAATTTTTTTTATTTTAATTATACAGATAATTATTTATTGTATATATTTATATCAAAATTTTGGTAATTTTGTAGATAATGAGGGTCACAGCAACACTTTTATTGTCAACTTAAAATTTATAATGTTGGCAAGTACACCATTTCCAGCTTTTTGTAGCACTATGTTTACGATCTTTTTGTACACGAACCGATGACCCTGACACCAAACAGCTGAAGCTCAAAAAATCAACAAATTTTTCATGATTACCTCTGCAAAATTTCTACTTTAATTCAGTTTCTTCAGGACGTAATTAGTAAAAAGTTACATCTTTTTCAAAAATGTTATATATAAATTATGAATTGAATGAAGTTCAGGAACTCAAAAATATTGTTCTTTCAGCTCTGTTAGAGAATAATTTGTAATTCATTTGCAATGCTTTTTGAATATGTTGTAAATGTATGTGTACGTAAACTTTCCCCGTGTTTGTATGAAATGATTTTGACGAAAATATGGTATTGTGTGGTGTGAGTCGCGGATTTTTAAGTGTAATTGCAAAATTCACACCAACAAAAATATTTACCAAGCGAATAACCGTCAGAACAGTGAAATAATTCTTCTCGGCATCCCTAACAGGCAATATTTAGCATTTGAACGTGTTAAATGGCTTAAAGATGATATCGCTTTTTAAAACGGATTGCAAGCTGTTTTGGTAGGTCTGCGCGCATGTGGTGAAAAATGGTGGAGGTGCAAAAGTGGCCTGCTTTTTAAAGCTGCGGTATTCGTTGGACCATTCAGCGGTCTCGACATCCTCACCACTGATATAGATACGGTTTTTTTTTGTTCTTCAAACATTGCTTTTTTATTAGAGCTTTTCGTTGCTTTGTTACCTAATCTGCGACACGGTTCTCTGCGACCGGCACCGTCGGGATAAACTTGAAAAAGCAAGACCAAGCTTCCAACTTTTTTATCTTATGCAATGCAATCTTAATTATGTTCTTTATTTCTGACATCCGAGTGATGTTACTAAAATTTATTTGCATAATTCTCTTCTACATGTTGTTACTTGTAAAAAATTTCCTAGTTATATGAACTCATGGAATTCAAAAATTAATTCAACAAACGAATCACCCAATTATCGAAAGTATATAAAGCAGTTCACCCGTTGGCTATTAACTAATTTTAAAACTGTTTGTTTATAACGGCCGGAGTTTTAAAATCTTCATTAAAGCTCCGCGGAACTTTTTTGCAGCTTTCTCTTTTCTGCTTCGTCTTTTTTATTCGTTTGAACTTTTCTGTCTGATGAAAAGAATCTTCTTTAGCGGCGAAAACAAAGGAGTGGGCTTTATGCATGTGGCGAATAGGGACGAGAGTCGCTGTTTTCCTTTAGGGAGGCATTAAGGAGTGGTTTTGCTTGTAGTGGTAGATCCCGGCCAAGCTAAGCTAAAAATCTTGCAGGAGCTAGCTAGCTGTATTGATCACGAGCTGAGAGGGTGGCAGGTGGGGGCGGCATGCTCTAAGGGTGGTCGAGGAAAGGACAAGGGTGGGTTGCGGTCTTAGTCCCTACCCGATACCTCCGACACCCTACTCTATCGCGTTCGCACTGACTTGGCCCTTACGGACATCCGGGAGGCTTTTTCTTGTAATGTTGAAACTTTTTTAATTACCCGTTCTGTGATTAATCAATACTGACATTTTATCGACAGACTCAAGATGTTAACTGCCCCAAGAGAGTTTTTTGTGTCACGTTACAACTGCCGATCAGTGAGGAATTTTGAAGAACTTAAAATGCACTAATGCCTCTTTTTTGAAAGTACACAAATTTTATAGTTAAAATTATCCGAGTAATGTGGAGATTAATGATGACTTGCAATTTTCAATGATAATTTTTTTGTTTTCAATTTTTGCACGATCTTTTTAGGTATAATTGCGAAAATCACACCACAAAAATATTTACGAAGCCAATTATTAATTTTTAGTTTCTGTCGTATTAAAAAATTGAAATTTTCTATTTTTAATTTTTAGTAGATAATGAAAAGAAATGTGGACATTTAAACATTCAAGTACTAAAAGAATTTTCTTGATTATTGCATTTAGTTTTTTTTTAGTTTTACTATTTAATATATTTCATTATTACAGCTACACAACATAAGTTTAATAAAAAAAATTTTGGTAGCAGTCAGCAATTGTGCATTTTGTTTCCAGTGACTGATATTTAAGAAATTATTCTGTCGAACAGAGAGAAAAATAAGTAATGGAAGAATGAAAATTCAAGATATGTAGTTTCCATTTGATGAGGTTGATTTGAATTTTCAAAAAAAATTGTGATCTTGAAAGATCCTAAATTATTAAACATTTCCTCAATCCATATTAAAACAAAAATCAAAAATCAAAAATAAGAAATTTTTTTCAGAATAATCAAAAAAATGAAAAAAAAAGTAGGAAAGGTACCGTTCAAATGAATGTAAAATTCTATGTTGCCTCTTTCACTTTATAAGCAAAATATTAACTCTTAATTTAATAAAATATAATTCTCACGTTAAAAATATATATAAATTTGATTATCTGTAATTGAGGGAGACCTACAAGAATTTTAATGTGATAATGTTGAACATCGTTCTAAGACATTTTCAACTTCTTCTTCTACGGAACTTCTTTATTTCATAAAATACAGATACTGTAAAACAGACAAAATGTAGGAAATACAGAAATTTTAACCAATCAAATAAATATGTTGTTAAAGCGCAACGGCGCGATAAAAATTTGGTTAGGTCTTTTTAACATTTATGAAGTTGTCTGAATGCCATTCTAAGAGTTTAGAGCTCTCATCGCAACAAACAATCGTGACTTTAGTTTAAAATTTATCCACAACTGCGAAATCATTTTTTGTAATTATATGTAATACATGTGTATAAAATTGTCAAAATTAGACATTTACAGAAAACTAAAATTAACAACTTAAATATAACTACTTTCTCTGAATAAAACGTTAAGTGAATTAATTAATTTTAAAACTTTGAAAGTAAAACGCGTGGAAAACTGGAAATTCTTATTTTACGGGTAAAATGATCTAATTTCCGGTCTGACCTGTAATTTTACATCGGTAACATTACACTCGCATACTTACTAATTAAATTATTTCTTAAGTGTAGGACTGCACCTTTCAGTTTTAAATTTTTGGTTACGGTTATTTTTTGTGATGGCCAAATGTCCTACAAAACGGATAAAAATACGTTTTCTTCGATATTTCAGCTGAAGCTCTGCATCACAAAATCAGAAAGAATACTTAGTGATTCACTGTGTATGTATCATGGCGTATGTGGTTTCCTGCCGGACCGAAGCGACACATTTTTGGGCAGATTTTGGTATTGTTGTGACTGAAAGCTCTATAATTTAATCCTGAAAGCAAAGGTTCGCCGCGGATGTACCTGTGTTTTTATTTACGGAGTTTTCGTCAGTAATTGTGAATTCTTGTTGGGGTCAAGCCCAACAGGTAAACATTTTTTTTGTGCGAAAGCTCGGCCCCAGTCAATATTATTCCTGCTGAACTTTCCCCGATAATCTTCTCGTTTAAAAATATTTATCTTGTTTCGGGCGAACGGTCGAGGTCGGCGGTGATGTCCCGTCTGTTGTTTGCGGAAAAGTGAAAAGAAATCTGCGATTTTTCAGACGGAAGCTCGATCGCGTGGCAAGAGAGTTCGGATGAGGTACGGGTGTAATTCTCACACAAGCAATAGTACCGAGTTATCCGGTAAAATTGCCGCACGCTCCCGGAAACTAGTATTACCAACCTCTCCTTTTTCTCGTGCAGTTCCCAAATGCCCCTCAACAGCATCAAAAGTAACTACCACACGTACAATAAATGTACGAATAAACACCGACCTCTGGATGTGTGTGTGTGTGTGCGAGTGCTGCACGGCCATGGGGAAGAAAGTATTGAGCCCTGAAAAATGGAAGTAATTAATTATTCAAGGATATCTGCGATCCTTTGTTGCTCGAAGACAATCGCCATTGTTGTTTCAAAGCCTACTACAAACAATTACAGATAATTGGGACTCTTTTATGCCGCGTGTTTATTTTTACGAGCTATGGTTTTCAGTTATTTTGCCAACTTCGTTAATGCGTCCCCATTAATTCATCCTTGACGAACATTTGATGATATTCGAAGAAAAAAAATTGGGGGCTTCCCCTAATTTAACCCAGGAATGCGGGCATCAAATCCCAAATTGTGAATTTGTCACAGGAAGCCCCAATCTATCTTATCAGGATAATAAGGGCGATATTCGTCCGCCCTCTTGATCATTAGTGGCCATTGCCCCCTCCTTGTGCTTAGTTTGCATTTACAAGTTCCAGAGTGCACCCCGCTCGTCCCCCCGTTAAGGGGGCGAATCGGCCCTGCTCGAAAGGTTCATATACATAGAGGTGTACAGTCTCCATCTCAACTTATCGCCACCCTATGCAAGGACTTTGTACACTCAAAGACTAAGAAATACATCCATCCTAATTATTCCTGACGTACGTTTGACGTTATTTATGACCCGGGACGTAATTAAATTCGGCGGGATTTATCGACAAATTCGGACGACACCAAGCCCAAGGAAAAATTAAATTAGTTCTAGAAACGTTACCGAAAAAAAATGACACTTTATTTATTCCCTTTGAAACGGTTCTTTTTTTATTTTCGAATGTTTTCGTTGTCTTAAAAGGGAGTAAGTTGAGGATTATGCTGTCATTTGCAGGAATTTTCATCGGAGGTCGTTATTTTAAATGCCAAAGAATTGCGTGATATTTTAAAATTTACAGGCATGAAAGTAAAAAAAAAGATACATAAATAACTTGGACATAATGAAAAATGTATGAAAAGACAGAATAATTCTTTCGGTACATAATAAAAAAGACCAGAATTGCATATAAAAGGAGACAATAAAAATTCATAAACGCTAGGTCATAAAGACTCGACCGTTCAACATTCTAAGTAATTATTCTGGGTCCGCTGAAAAACAGAGGGTCTTTATTATATTTTTATTTTTCGCCTCGCGTTAATGAATTAAACAAATGGTGACACCATTCAAGATTTTTTGAGATGTGAAAAAGCGTTGATCCAAAAATGAAATTTATGAAATTCTAAGCTTCCGCAGTGGTAAGAAAGGGTAAACTCATTGTACGACTGTACTGATGCGACAGAGTGCATTTTTCTTGAAATCTTGCGCAGTGGCGCCCTCCAGTATGCGCGGATCGTTAGAGAAACTTCAATAACGCATGCGCCTTGAATTTTCCAATATTGGAAGACTGTTGATGCTTTGCGGATGTCTAAGACGAAGTCAATATTTATGCACATCTTAGACTTTTTACTTAAAAAAATATTCCAAAAAAAGGAAAAACTAATTTTTTCCTGTATTTTTTTGCACCTGCATGCACAATTTTAGCTCCGTACCACCAACACTGTTGCATATATGTAATATTTCAGTAGTACCTAATAATAGTGGGGTTGTATAACGTTGCTGTAATCTGTAATTTGATTGTGTGTAGTTTTTCGTAATTTATAGCGTAGTTCAGGCTTTGAATTTGATTTATTGTTGAAACTGAGGCTTAAATTTCAGTTGAATTGGCAAAATAAAACTATATCAATAATGCTTATGTGTTTTGCTTTAACTCCTGCCCTAATCCCGATTTTCCTCAACATATTAAAATCAAATGTAAAATAAAAAATTGAATCAAGACTGGTGTTCCTTTTTGAATTCCCCTATGCTTTACGCTTGATCCTTGATAGAGCTTTAGCTGCAGCCTGAAAGGAGCTTTTAGAACTTAATAGTGCATCTGCCTAGCGACACCTAACGGAAGGCGGCTGCATTACTTTTGCATAAATGTTCAGCGAGAGGGCGCTTCAGTCAACTGCTTGATTGCTTTATTAATTAATGTTTGATTAATATGAACCCAGATGAGTTTTTCAGCGGTTTTATCGAAACTAAATTTTCAGATGACTGATTATTTGCTTTTTCTCAAATTTTACCGCTAAAAATAATGATTNNGTTTCATATTGAACAAGCATCTTTTCTTCATCAGTATTAATTAAGGTAAGTGGACATTTCTAGTTAAAATCTATCGCCTATCAATATTTATGATTAGAAAAGTATATTTAAAAACATGAAGGAATGAAAATTGTTCAAACAATTGTTGTATTTGCCGTATTTATTTGATCAAGAAAAATTGTTAATTTTATCACAAACATTTTCGTAATTTTCGAAAGAATGAAAAATTTATAAGAACTATTTAGATTATTTTTCGTTCTAAATAATTGTTTTTAATGAAACAATAAGTTTAGCTTTTATTAATTTGTTTCTCTGCTTCAAAAATGTTAGTGTTCATGTTTTATTTTTGTCATTTTTTGATAAAAAGTTGTTGCTTTTGTGTTGCTATGTGGGGAGAGTGAAATTAGAAAGCTGAATCAATTGAAACCACGTGGTAGAGGAGAGATACCAACAGTAGAGTAAGACACAAGCTATTTCTTCTGAATGTATAATTCGGATTTTGTAGACTAGTGGCGAAAGTTTGAATGGAATTACAGAAATGAATAAAGGGGCTGAAAATTTTGTTGACATATAGTGGAAATCAAAAGTAACAGATAGGAACTTTTAGTTTGATTTCATTGCTTTCTCTATTATTCAGGCAACAAAACCCTTCAGAATTATTTTATGTTATCACCCGCATACATACTTGCGTATCTTTCTATATATGTAGTATAAATTTTCTTTAGTTCTCGATATACATGGCGGTAAAATCTCGCTTTACAATCAGAGCTTGTCCTTAAGCATTGATAAGCTTCAGATCTAGTTTAATGAGAAGTCTATTTGAGTGAGTTTTAGGATTTCAGGAAATTAATTTGCGCTTTATTCGACGAATTATGAAAGAGTGCCGTATGTGAAAATGAGTTTATTAAATAACGGAATTTAATTTCCTTCCTTGATAATAATTGTTTTACTAAAAATTAATTAAAGCCAACGGACCATGAATCTAATAACTAATTTGGAACAAGCAAATGCAAAGGTGAGGTTTACTGTGCCGTTTTGGGTTTCTTATGTCAAATAAACTACTGTTTAAACAGAGGCCCCATTTAAAAGCAAGCTAACTCTCTAATTAGAAGCTGCAAACTCAAAGGCAACCTATCCCCGGAAAATGAGGACGTACCTGCCTACATGTATATTTGTGTATTTGTATGTGTGTTCGGCCATCTTGTTTTAAAATCAGAGTTTTAAATTTTGTTTTATTAGCTAATGCAAATATTACACTTTATTTAAATTAACGAATTATGTCAAACATCTGCATGCATATAATAACATACGATGATGAAAAGACACTTTCAAACATTTAAATTAATTGCAGAATATATTCTTTATTGTCTTTTTTTCAGTATTATAAAAATTAATTATTGTTAAACAACATAAGTATTACTTTAAAATATTATTATATTTAAATATTAATATTAACATAATAATTATTACAAGGAGTAAAAATGGTTTTGGATAAGTGATACATTTAAAACTGTTTTATAGTCAGTTTATTTTTAAAAAGACTCAACAGGATGAGTACTTAGAAGGATTTTTAATTTCTTTTGATTACAATAGTTTAGAACAAACAATAATCCACATATCAAATAAAATTACTTTAATGTACAGAAAACTCAAATGTTGAATACAAAGTGGAATTACCAGTGACAATAATTACCAATGAAATTCTCCTCATCATGACGAAAATTCTACCAGTGACCAAACCACGAATGGTTTATGGTCAAAATAAACTTTACTTGTCTGAGTGTAAAACAGTGATACACATTTTACAATTAAGTTGTTAATATAACAATTTTACAAGCATAGAGAATAGTGAAGGAAAAATGACCTAGATGGCACCACGATGTTAAGTACGGAAGCACTGTTCTGATTGGTCAGAATCTGAAAAATAATGTAATTTTATTAACGCAAATTTACTTATTCCTTTAATGCAGTGGAGTGCATTTTATTTTTATTCATAGTGGTCCTGTTGTCCAAAAAAACTCTATAAATTTCAAAAACGCCATAATTTTTTAATTTTTCTGCAGATTTTAATTAAATTTAACATTGATTCTTTGGGTTTTGTTTTTACTAAAAATATACTGTTTATACTTATTCAATTCACACGAAAAATGATTTTTCAGACGAACTCTCTATTGTATCTTATTATTTGAAGACGGTTGGTTTAAAAAAAGAGTAACATCTCACAAAAGAAAATTAATGAATTTTTTTTTCAAATTAGAATTTTTCATACTGTCTTTCATAATGATTTTTGGGGACCAGGACTGTAATCAACGTTTTGGTATGACTATGGTGTTGTGCGTCCCTTAAACGTTTATATTAAAATAGTCCTTGAAATTTTTAAAACCAAATGTAATCTAAACAGTTATAGACTTCAAAAAATACAAAAGCTTTAGGTTTTAGAACATTTACGTTTTATGTTAATTACATTTTTTAATGTTATGGAATTTAAAAATTTAAAAAATAAGAACAAAATGTTTATAATTCAGATAAGTATTTACTTAGATAAAACAATTTTTGTATTGCTAAAATAAATAAGTATATTATATATCTGTAACTGACTCTTCTGTTCTTTGCATAATCGTTAAAAGTTGTTCAACACAATGTCATATTCACACAAAAATGGAAAAAGCTTTGTTGCTTCAGCAAAATTTGTGTAGAAATTTTTGAATTAAAAAAAGTTGTTAAACAAAAATTGAAAAAGTTAAGATTAATAAGTGTTCTATTATTTTAAAATAGATTCCATCAAATTAAGTGTAAATTGTTTTTGAAAACTAAAATATTTACATGTTTTCAAGTACTTTTTACATATTTAATGCAGATTTAAAAAAAAGGTTTACATATAATTTACAAAACAATTGCTATTGAAGTTAGAATGCAATTTTTTTTGCTTTCTGAAGACCCGTTGATGTAATGTGAAATATATCTTTTTGACTTTAGAAAATAATATTAATCTGATATTTGTCTAGATTGATCCAAATTTTTGCAATATTAATAAAAACGTACCAATTTTAAAAATATTGGCTTTATGAAATCACTTTTTGCAAAATAATAGCAACCAAAATTATTAAAAAAAAAAATTGAATGTGTATTAAAAGAAAGCCAATAGAATTCTGAATTATTATTTAATCCATCAAATATTTGACATAAAAAAAAATAATTGAAAAATGGATAACTTAAAATTACTTTTTATGTAAGTACCTACGCATTTAATACATCTAAAATTGCATCGTTTATAAATATTTTTATTTTGTTAAATTAAAAAATCTTACAAGTAGTGTTCCAAAAATGAGTCATAAAATTTCCAGAAAAACATTCCTTGTGTCTTCTTGAAAAATACTGACATAACATCGATGTGTTTTCGTCATAAATAATTAGAAAATGACACTTAGTAGTTTACTTATTTTAGATTATTACATTACTCAGTAATCAACCTCTTGATAGTGGCAGTTTAAAAATATCGTTAAATTCTAATTAAAAGGCGATCTTAACATTAAAAGGTGTAGACATTTATATATTAACTAATGATATGTTACATACCTAACATAATATAAAAAAAGTATTCGTCATTCCAGGTCATGCAATTTGTTCGATTAACGACCTTGTCTTCTACTTCCTACAGAACTATACATTCCTGATCTGTTTTAACTCAGAGTTTAAGGAATGTACCCACAGTTTCTAACAGTGTCATTTTTGGTAGTAAATATCACACTTCATGATTTTGTAAATATGTTAAAACATTTAAACATAACTATAAACATTACATAACAGGAATAAGTTGTAGATGAGTATATTCAGTAAAATGATGTATTTATAAAGAATCCATTTAGTATCACCTAATGCTAATATTATTGCGATCTGTTTACACTTAATGTAGAAGCCATGTGCTTCATTATATAGGTACTCTCAAAGTTGCTATTTTAATATTTTGTTTTGATTGTTTTCATATTTTTTATCGGTTATTATTTGAGAACTAAACTGAATTGAAAAATAAAGATTTTTATAAAAATGGCAAATGTTATAAAGATGCAACTCTTTTTGTGGAATGATATTTCTCCACAAATTGGCATTTCTTGAAGCATAAATTCTCTAAATGAAAATGAAAAAGCCTTATCTTTATAATTAAGTGCTCTATTTCAATAAAAATGATGACTATTAAATAAAATTAGTTTGTGTGATTAACCATTTTTTTCTTAGAGGTAATATTTTGCAAATTAATATTATATAGTTCAACAAAATTTTATTTTGATTTTGCGTATTTTTTATTAAAACTAGAGAAGTCAGAAAAACAACAAACATTTTTTTCAAGAAATATATGAGTCGTATTTTACTATATGCTTGATAAGTTATTTATTTATTAACACTTTTTTATTCAGTGAATTTTTGTCAGATTAATTGTATACTAAAGTTTTAAAAAGCTTTCTAATACTTTCCTTTTTCTTGTATTGTAGTTTAAAAGTCAGGACCCTCTTATCAACAACCAAAGATTAATTACATATTTAATATGCATACAACATAATGATTTACTAAATTTGTTTAATAACAAATATTTATAGAAGTGTGTGCTAAGCCGCATTAACAGTTTCAATACAACGTAGGTTACACTTCTTAAATTAATGTGATCAATCCAGAAATAGTATATTTATACAAAAAAAACTCTATAGTATGATGAAAAAACTATATAAATGGTAGTATTCTGTAACTTCTAACATTATGTAAGACTTTCATTTGTTAGACAATTCTGTAAAATAAAATATTGTAAAATGACTGCCATTCTCTAAGTTCCTTAAAGATTAATTAATAACAATTCATTCTTAATTAATTATTATTAATGATTATTTTTTTCATTTAATTAACCAGCGCAGTGTAATTTTGAATTTTACCGTCATCAGGCTGAAGTATAGCAAATATTACGATGTGCTTTTAATGTAAAATGGTAAAATCTTTGGGATCGTTGGTTAAGTGAATAAAAAAATCTCAAACGTGCAACATTCTGATCGATCGCTTTATTAAAAAAGTTAATAATTCAACATCCCATCCTTTCCCGATAAGTAAAAGCAGCACAAAAACCACGAGTAAAACGAGGCATGATTCATTTCGATAACTTTTAGCACTTTTAATTATGCCTTGTCATAACGCTGTATTTGACATTTTTCCAAATACACATAGAAACTTGTAAAATAATTTGCTACTCTGTTCCGTGCGCGCTATTGGAATACCAATAACGTGTGTGAAAGAGAAGGAGTTATCAGCAACCATCTTTGTTCTGGTTGGTCGGCGCACTTTGTTAAAGAGTTCCATTATTTATCGCCGTAAGCCGAACAATGCAAAAAATATGTCCACTGCCCTACCGGAGGCCAAATGCAATTCTGTACGTGTGCTGCAATATATTGCACCGAATTTATTTAAGTCCAGGCCTGAATCGCTGTAAACAATGACGATTGTTTGCGACGCCGGTTAAAGCCTCCACGAGCTAATGCTTTAGTTTTTTGCTAATTAATGTTCACTGTCAAACCTTATTTTTAGATGTACAGTTAAAAACGAATTAAAAAAAATTGGAATGATTACGGTTTCAAAAATTTCAATGGTATTGATATAAAACCATTATTATTATGACCATTATCGTCAATGTTTATTTTAGAATTTATTTCCTGCACTCTACATTTTCGATTTATGGCTTGATAGGTAAAATAAATAAAATCTTGGAACGGAACAATTGCATCAATACGTACTGTTGTATGGAGTACG
>QDEB01122205.1:0-14129 GCA_004193795.1 Asbolus verrucosus | reverse complement strand
ATATATATATATATATATTCGAAGAAACTTTCTACAATTTATTGTAATTACTACTTTTATATATGTTAAATCGTATACAATTTTTTAATTTAACATATACAAGGCAGTTTGACATTCCTTGTCATTATAGCAAATGTCATAAACGCACCTACCATTCCACGTAATGTAATCCACACTCCTACTATATGAGATCATCATTTATTTATTTATAAAAATGCATTTATTTTGATGACGAGACAAATTTCTAGGTGAAAAAAAACAAAATTAAAATTTTATTTATTGCTCGAAATAAACTCTCTTCAAAAACAGCTCTCACTTTCATCTTTCATTTTTTCTTCCTCGATATTACTGCTTGTAGCAATGACATATGAATATTCGGCCTGAATGCTGAACCATCACATGGAAACAAACTCAAAAATGAGAAAATGTGTAGAGCAGGCCAAGGCAAACAAAAAATATTGCCTAAAAATTTTGTGGATTCAAATGTAAAGAAACGACAAATTTAAAATTGATTGTAATAATCATAGTAAACATTTAAACTAAAAAAGAGTACAAGGATATCAACTACGACATAGAATCAACAATACGGGTCAACAATATGACAAATATTGGCTAATTAATTATAATATTTAATTTTATATCTATTCCTTGCTAAATTTTCTACCCGCTCAAGTCTTCCAGGAATATAAAATTCAGCGCAGTTAAAATAACTACCTAAATACACTGCTAAAAACATCAAATACTTCAGCTGTTTGCATTTGGATTTTCTTCCACTTTCAGTGCTGTCACAGCATTGAAAACTTGGTTCAAATTATAACTTTTCTTACATACTAAAACATTTATGGGAGTTTTTAATGCTATAACCTGTAAATTTGCCTCGCAATTTTAAACAAAAAATGTATTGAGTACTTAAAAAAAAAGATTTTCTTCATTAATGAAAGGCTCAGAACATTTAGCGCTTCCCTCCACTCAAATAAAAATTTTGACGGATGACTGGATGAACAGAATAAACGTACAGAAGACAAATTAAACTCATTATACGGTTAGTGGAACATTAATTTTCTTTTTAATTCGTCCTTATGTTAGTTTAAAATGTAACAATAAAACCCAATTAATTGTATAGATTGCGTCTTCCGGAGTTCAGCGAAAATTTTTCTCGTAATTAATTTTTTTTATAGAGAATGTAAAAATATAACAATTAGACCTTTACCCTGCTGACAGCAATTCTGAGAAATCAAAAAAGTGAAGCAAAAAATGTTTGTATGAATCTATAAAATCCAATATATGTATTTACTAATACATTAAGATAAAAATTGTGCAATAAATATTATAAATGAAGGTATATTAACAAATGTTTTTCCACTACTAGTAATAAACCGTCATATTTTGATATATGTAAGAATACTGTGAAATTCCGTTTCTTGGCTTGGATATAGACACGGGTGAATAATTTTTTATTATTNNATGAATAAATTAACAATTTCTGAGGATCCTGTGATAATTGTAGATATAAATTTTAAATGGTAATATTCAATACAATCAAGAGATTTTATTTAATAATACTTGTTTGTTTAAAGAAACAAATCATGTGACAAACGTTCAAGGAGTTTTTTAAATTTTGTATTAACAAAAAACAATCACGATTAGTTAGAAAACAAATGAAGTTCAGAAATTGAATTTTGCATAAAAAAATATGTGCTTTTAAGAGATAAAATTGACGTGTCTGAGTACTTCTGCGAAAAATAATTTCTTTCGATTTTAATGAATTTATTCCATACTTTTGCCGCTCACTGCATATTGACTCACCTATGTATTTGATCCTTAATTTGTTATCTGCTAAGTATAAGAAATGGCACCATATTCTTTGTTAATGTATTAATCATCTTCAAAATATTGTTCATATAAAGTTTAATAACGAAAACGTATAATAATAATAATAATAATTTTTTTATTAAGTTTTATTTATACTTTCGAATATGCAAGTGTAACGAATTCTGTATAAAGCTTATTTTAGATAAATAGAAAATGCACTTGAGTCGAAGCTTACTAAAAATATGTCGGAGTAGCATCAATTAGTTTTTTAAAATAAACATAATGATGCTGTTTTATATGGAACTAAGTAATTAGGAAGTAAGTAAAATTTAAAAATTTAACACAATAAAATGTTAAAACCATTAGGACATACACAATTCATTTGCACATAAATTAGTTTCAGGCTACCGTAAGGTTATTTTCTATAATATTATATTAATATAAATTATTTAAATAAAATGCCTACAGAAGTAAGTAGTTCATTAAAAATTTATAAATAATTCATATGATATAAAGAAGCATAAAATAAAATATGTTATTTAATTACTACTTATTATGGCAACAAAACTGATCTAGATTTCAATTCAGATAATTCTAAGAATTTTTATTTAACGAAATTGTAAATTTAGGAATGAAACCGAAAACATTACTTAGTTCTTTGGCATACACATAAATCTCAAGATGATAATATTAGACACTTAAATTATTTCTTGGCGACCGCTGCCACCGTAAACATTGGTTTCATATCTCCACTACAGGAATTGTAAATCATGAAGCCGGTTTCAAGCATCAAATTGACGAAAATGGCCCCAAAGTGTCGTTCGCTTTATCTTAACCTGGCGACTTGAAATGACGTGTTGAGAAGTTTTTACCTTTCATGACTTCATCGAAATTTTAACATTCCTTTACGTCTTCGAACATAGTGGGCTTACAAAATTAATAGAAACAGATATGAATCTTTAAATTGAAAATGAATTAAGAATAGACTTTCTCATAACCAAAATCCACTTTAGTGGCAGAAGGCGTAAGGTCGGACAAATTGACATTAAAATAAATAATAAATTATACTTTTTGAGGAATGTTCCAGTCATACTTTGAAAACTAAAATAAGAATAAAAATATATTGGCACTGTAAAATTAAAGAAGCTAGAGTTCTTTGGAACATAATATATTAATAAATGTGCATTTGATATTATAAATTTACAATCATTAATTAATTTTCACTGAAAAGAAAAATTTAAAGTAGAACCTTGAGTTTCCATTAAAAACTTGACCATTTAATGGCTTGATATGCTTTTTTTTGACTGCACTTGAACTGGTATTTTAAATCTCTCTTTATAGTAGGGTTTAACATGCCACAAATTTTAAAGTGTCAGGTTAAATCAATTTTCAGATGATAATAAACAATTACTTGTAACCATTAACCGTAACAGTGAACCGTAACTTTTAGTATCTAGAAAGAATTATGTTCGCTTCACTTTAAAAATTGACGAAAGGACGTCAAACCATAACTTTAAGCACTGAAGACTTACGATTTCCATAACTTTATAAGCTGTTTAATCAGTAGCGATATCATGTTACACCGTTTAAATAGAATTAATTTTGCCGCAACTGTAGCCACTCATTTTCTAAGACGTACCTAGGAAATTTTCGATATTTGTGAACTGAAAGGCTTCTATAATTTCTGATCATGTAACATAATGTAACTAATCCGCTGGATTAGTTACATTAGATTACATTACATTACATTAGATTACATCAAAGTAAGGTAAAGTTTTATCAAATGCGTTTTTGAAGTTGGTTTTCACATAGTTCATTGTTAACACTTTTCTTATTCAATTTTATTTTTTGTGTTTTTTTTTATCCGTTGTAGTCATAATCCACTTTTTTCTACTGATTTTCTATTACGACATAATTTTCGCTCTTTTTTCCATCTTTAATAATCTTTTAACAATCTTCAGTTTCTCTAACTTTAAACATTTCATACCTAATAAATTTTATTTTTATTTAAATTTCCTTCCCTGCTCTTTCTGTCTTTATTTTTGTTAATCTCCAGTGTTACCAACTCTTCTTATCATATTATTATTATTATCTACGTCATGTATTCAAATTTTTCAAAAGAGCAATTTTTGCTTAAAATTGTTCTTGAGAAACTGATTGGATTGGAATTAAATTAATAACAGTCATAGATTCCGACATCCATATGGATAGAAGACTTGTAATTTCACTCCTTCTGGACGTTCCCGATTTAGTTCCATTTTTTACACTAATTGTGTTCTTTCGAACTTCCTACCTTTTTCCAATCCCTTGAAACCACTTCTGGACAAACTCATTTTATTTCTCTACGTTAAAGTGTCGCAAACTATTTCTCTGGGCATTTATAAAAATAAGTGTTGGACTGTGACACTTTCATTATTCAAAATGAATTGACAGTTATTGATTTATATGAAATAGTTTTTACCATGAAAATATAACATACTTACTCTCTATGGACATGATGGTATGCTATGCTTTTAAATTGCAAAAAAGCTAATTTCGAATTATCAAGGCAATGTAAACCGTGTGATATCGTGATGAAAGGGACGACTATATCCGTGAATTTTTTTCAGTTTAATCGCCAGCTTGAATACCTGTGAAATGTTACTCAACCAAATGAACGAACTAAAAACAAACAGCGATCCGATTCTATTGTGAGTATTTAATGCGACAAGGGTCGTCGTGGGTTATCTCTGGTAACTGGGGTGGGCCATGTGCGGGTCTCGTGCCAAGACCGCAAGTAATTGCCTGTGGCGGCGATAATTGACATATTGACTATGTCAATGACAAGTGCCGGTTCGACGAGGGGGATAAATTCTTTCCCGTATAATGGCGTTTATCAATACAAGAACAACACGTGTTTTGCGTTGACATTTACGTTTTCGCGTATAATCTGATCATGACAATAATTATCGAGTTAATTTGAATTGATTTTTGCTGCTGTCATAAATTATAACTTTCATAATTACAGTGTATGTCCGGGACGTATGAGGCAATGTGTATTATTGATATGATAATTAAAAATGTCGGCCTTCGCTGTCAAGCCTGTTAATAATTCAACAACTTCGAATCGGGCTGACACAAAAATAAAAACTAGGACGTCGAGCAAATTACAATGAGTCGGTTGCACGTATGCAATTATTTAAATACTTAAGTATGAAAATGAGGCGTTTTGACCGAATTGCTCAAATGCTAATATATATAATTGCAGCAAACTACATATTTCCACATTTGTAGAATAATTTAAAGTACAAAACAGCTGCACAAGTTTATCGTCCTAATTCTTACACTGCAATACTTCTTAAAGAACTTCAATTCGAAATGAAGTTTATTTCCAAGCACAATAAAATATTTACCTAAGTTTGTCAAAAAAATTACAAAGTAACAATGAAGTATTGAGAAAAATTTATTACAAAGAATTAAATTGGAAAAGTTTATCCTAGGCTATTTCTGTTACTTAATCAATATTAGATTAGATTAATCTGTCATCATACACACAACAAAAATTAATATAAAATAAAATTGAAATACATGAATAATTAGAGTAAAAATAGGAATGTTATGAAGTAATACTTTGATGCCTAAATAAGAACCAAACAGTAAAACGTTTTGTAAAATTGTTAAATAATTATTGAATCATATTCTTAGTACAGGCCACTCGTTTGATCCTTCCAAAATAACACTACTTTATAGAGTGGATAAAGGCCCTCTGATACGTTACCTTCAGATCCTAGAAATTAAAAAATTCTTGAACAATCCTTTAGCCAATTGCTTCAATGAGCAAATTAGATTTGCCACTCCCATTATTGATTCAATTTTATAAAAATTTCCAAATTTTAATTTATTCCCAACCTCAATATTTGTTTATTTTCAAATGTCACAGGATAAAGTGAGTTTTCTTCCTTACCAACCATCAGTAATTAATAATTTATTTCATACTTGACTAATTTCACTCTGTATAAAAAATGTCCATTTTAGTCTTAACCACGTTAGGGAAATAATGTTGTCATCCTATTTCCTGCTTAATCTACTTTAATCTTATTTAATTCATAATTATTTAATTTAACCGCATCCTAAATTTAATTTTTGATGCTTTAACTATGTTCTCATGATTATATGTATTTTCCGAATGGTATGTAACTTTTAATTTATTTTATTTAGTATTGTAATGTTATCTCTATTATTAGACTGACGATGATGCTAGCTAGTACCGAAAACGTTATCGATTAAAAATCCAACTGTTGAAGGATCGACTTAAATTTTATCTCCATATTCAAATTTTAGCTTTATGAATGGATCCTTTCCTCATTCAAATTATTGAATTTTACAAAAATAATCTTCTAAAAGTACCGGCAGAGTATTTAGGAATGAAAACTTATTCCAAAATCGAATTTGAACAGGGTGGATACTATGTATTTCTAAGTACAAATCAATTTATAAAACGACAACTTTTCTGCTTTCTTTTATTATCAAGGCTAGAGTAATAAACCATTCTTCTAAAAGTAACTGAAAATAAAGCAAAATATTACGCAGATTTATAATTTCTCAGACTTTTACAATTGTTTAAACTCCAAATAAGCAGAACAATTGCTGTTAATCATAGTATGCAGCACGCAGCAATCGCAAAAATAAATTAGTTAATAACAGATAAGTACACATTAGATTAATCACATTCTTGATTAAGGAATGTTTTGCTTCCATAAGGTTAAACGGGGTAAAGTAAACAGTTGTGACAATTTGACGACAGAAAGGGTAATGATTTTTTACTAACATTGTCATCTCTCACAACGCGGGAAGCAAAAACTATTAACTTTGATAAAATGAATAATCATTCCCAAAACGTAGGAAAATAAAACATTATTCGTAAGTTAATTTTAATCAAACAGAAAATAATCCACACATCATAATATAAAAAAAAAATAAGAAGTCTTATCATTAATTGAATTTGTTAATTAAATGCCAAGACCAGCAAAGGCGTTCGTTTTTTGTCAGTTAAATTACAATTAAAAAGTGCCAAGATCATGCCTAAGTGAAGGCTGAATGTAGACAATAAAACAATTTCAGTACTGTGAGAATTGGCAAGTACGTGTGTAAATTAGAAAATAACAATTTATATTTGTGTATATTTGCTATATTTATCTTTCAGAGAGTGATGAAGTTAAACAGTATCTAACAAATATAATTTGAAAATTATAATTCTATTGAATAATAATAATAATAATAATAATAATAATAAGTCGAAGTTAACATGAACATTTAATCTCCTGATAACTGAATATTTATACTTATAAAAATTGAGAGTGCGTTCCGGTAAGTAGGAATTCATAAGTACACTTAATCAGATAATGAAAAAAGTCGACATATGATGGATTATATTGTTTACGAGGTTAGTGCCATGAAAGTGATTGAAGGTTTTGACTTCGTTTTCGAAGTCAAAATTAGATGGAAAATGAAAAAGGTTTGTTATACAAGAAGAAACTGTATTGCAAAAGTTAAAATTTGAAAATGTAGTAATAGTTTGTTAGTAAATGAAATAATGATATGTTATTTTTTCATTGAGATTACTTTGGCAGTAAAAAAAAGGATACATTAAAAGTCTGACTACAGAAAAAAATGAAAGTTTCTCTAAAATGTTGTAAATGAAGAAAAAAAAAAAGAATAAAGCGAAAAAATGAGTAAGTTGCAGATACACAAATAAGGTTGTCTCTATAACAGATGGAACTGCAATTAACTGCAATTAATCAATGTATGAACGTATAGTGAGACGGTTTTAGATGCAGCAAAAATGATTTATGTTAAAGGAAAAGAACGAGTGTGAAGTAAAATATTTTTTTGAAATACAGAAAATTCCTAGGTAAGGTGAGTGTAGCAACCATAACATTTTTATGATTAATGTGTTAATTATAAAAATAAATCAGCACTGTTTCGTCAATTTCTCAACCAACAGGAGAAGATAAAACCTTTTTCGTTTTCAAAAGCTTAATTTAGAGCAGTAGGTATTCTAAATTTTCAATGTTCTATGTAATTATTATCATAAACGCTATTACTCACATACCTACATGTTTATATTAGAAGATTTTTCATATGCTCATTTTATTGTATTGCGCTTTTTTCTCAAACACCCAGTTCCCTACAGAAAAATGTGTGTTTCACTTCCAAAATATCTGTCAGATTTAGCGCCCATGAATGCTATTATTTTTAGAAAGTATCTATTATATGAATATATGCATTTTCGTATTCATTTTCACCTTAAGAAAATATATTCAGAATGTTATATATGTGTAGATATACCTACATAAGTATTAAAATAAATAAAGAGATAATAACATTATAATTAAATAAATAATGGATAGAGAGTGAAAAAACAGAAACAATTAGAACTGCCATAATCATCATCAGAACATTTGAGTAACCCCTTAACTGAACGAGAATGTATATTGGTGTCCCAAAATGGGAAAATTATAGACAACATTGTCCTCAATACTATTTAATGAAGTCGGTTACTTTTTACGGTAGAAGAAGTTGTCAGTGACCTACTCTAGATCTTTTCTAAATTATGTTCAACGACGTTAACTGGTTGCTAGGAACCATGTAGAGGTACAATAATTAAAACTTTGCATTATTTGTGTACTGTCATTTGTCTTCAAATCAAAGTCAGAATCACTAATTTGACTAAGAAAGGCAAAACGATTAGTTAATTTTAATATTATTACTTTCAATTTGCAAATTAAAAAGGTTTAATTCTTGATTTATTAATAAAGTATATTTAGTATCGGTTTCCAATAATTTCCATAATTCCAAGACGCTTTAGATTACTACATACTTACATTACATTACATGATGTAAGTATTATGTGTACAAATATTCTGCTTTGAACCATTTTGCAGAATTTATTTTGAAATATGTAGTCAGTAGGTATCCATTATAAGTAATACAATTATTTATGTGAAATTGACATACACTTATCATAAATACATATTTTAACATTATGTATAATGAGGATAAAATGAATTAGGCATAATTAATATGTCATAAATAATGTACTTGATATAGATATGCAGATTTAATAATAGATTAAAAATAGGTGGATATCCCTTAAATACATATATGTAGGTTTAGCCAACCAATTTACAATTTATTCATGTAGAAGAATAAATTAGGTACTTCTCAAAAAGTGAAAGATGATTACTTCAAATTTCTTAATTGCAGAAATTAATAATCTAATAAAAATAATGCTTTTTAAAATTTATTATGATGTTCTTATCTCTTATGAGATTACATAGATAGGTAAATACAATTTATAAATGTTAAAGCAAATATTTGCATCATCCATTGTAGTCTGTTCATCTTTAATTACTTTAACATGATGTTACATAATTTACATAAAAATGAATTAACCAAACTAAATTACATATTTATTGTTTGTTGAATTATAAATGTGTATACCATGATATGCATTTGGTTTAATATCTCTTTGGAGCTTCAATAATGCAATTCAGTGATGATTTTGCGTAAAATGCGTGTTAAACAAACAAGCGCTCAGTAAATACAGGGAAGAGAGGGCTTAAATCGATCAAGAATGGTTTCTTTTCCATACCTACATGTTTCAAATATATTGAACAATTTTAAAGTAGATGATAGCATGATAATGTATTAACCCTATCAATGTTTTGTAAAGGAAATTAATCAAATATTTTAATTATTTGTTATTATTTATTAGATCAGAAGTTGTAGAGGATTAGTGAGCAGAGCTAACCAAAACAGGAACCTATAGTTTTCTTACGTTGATCTCATAGTGTAATGCATAGTAATCACTATTTTGATTTTAAATTTTTAAGAAAAAGCATCATCAGACTTGATATATTCACAGGTAGGCTGTTCTTAGCGATAAAATCTATCTTGTTATAAAGAACAGTGACTTCAAATGTAATCAAATTAGAAGCAAATTATTAGAGACGGTAATCATTATTCCATGAAATCTCATTTGGTAGAAATAGAGTACGAAATTCAAAAAAAATTATTTTATCAGACGAAATAACATCGAAAATATTTCATTAACTGACAGAAATGAAATTGTTGCAAACTTATCTTCACCAGATATTGTCTGTGGAAAAGGTAACTGTTTACAATTTAATATGCTTGGATCTTTTTTATAACGTCTATTAAGAAATAATATAATTTATATTATTATTATAGGAGGGATTATAAAATTCTGTTTTGCTTTAACACAATAAATTAAAAATGTCATGTGTTTATAGAATTCATAAAATGCAGTCTGGTAAAGTGTAATAAGATGGTACGTAATACATGTGGAATAGGGATATCGAGTCATATCAAACAGATTCGTTGTACTTAAAAATAATTTGATGAAGGGAGATAATCGAAAACATTTTTGAAAATCATGAGACAAAAATTAAGTATTTAAAAGCGAATGTAATAATGCAAATTATCAGATCTTTACTCTATAGATCACATATAAACGGCGGTAGAACGATTCCGTTATAAAATTTACGGCTTGCAAACATTTTACGCATTTTGTATAACCAAAATTTTGTTCATTTTTAAAAGTTCAACTCTTCATTTGCGTTGTCCTGTTAGTTTAATGGCATGTGGTATGATTTAAGACCTTATTGAAGATCATATACAGTAGCGGCCAATATTCTATCACCTTTTGGTTTTCGCAATACGTATTTGCAAAGTTAATTTTGTACAAATGCTGTACAAACATGTTGAATGGCATAGATTATTTATATTTTTAAACAAATAAAACCGTATTACTAATGGTATAATAAATTAAAAAAAAAAAGAAAAATTTCTAAAACTATTAAATTGCTGTTGACCAGTTTATTTTGCGGGAACAAAAGAAAAATGTATAAGTAATTAAAAAAAGTATATTTGTTAAAAAACACTGCTCTAGTACCTACTTTGTTGCCTTGATAACCGTTTGACATATTCTGGGCATAGAGTCAATAAGTTTATCGATTACATACATGATGCCATGCTTCTTGCAATTGTTGAAATTTTTCATAAGCATTTTTGGCTTTTTTAGTTTTTAAAGGTCAAACTCAAAAAGGTGATAGAAATTTGGCCGCCACTGCTATTGTTTAGTAAATAGCAGTAACGACATTTTCGAAATTAGTCTATTTTATATTATAACTATATTTTATATTAACGATCTATTTTCCTTTTCCCTTCTCTCCTCCAGTACTTGTCTACATTAAAGAGAGAGGCTCTGTCCAAATTGACACCCTAGCAATGGTCCAATGTAAACGATGTGCAATTTTTTTAGTTTTTGTTAAATATTAAGTATTAAAATGTATTTCAAATCACCCAAAGCCAAACAAGAATTCGTTGTTTTATTCTTATAAGGCAAAAATAAAAAACTGTCTACTCTAGCACTCTTCATCCCTCTTTCAGCGATCGAAGAAAAGGCCATACAGCGGTCTTCGCATTCGTTCGGCGTTGCAAAGCGATCTCGGAATTGCACAAACGAGATTTTGGAATGCAGTCAAAAGACGAGTGAATAGCTTTACGAGTTCTAGTTACACCCCCTCAAGTGTTCGGCCAACCGCGATGTAGCAGTCAAGGTTACAATTTCTCGATCGTCGGTAACGTTCACCGCCACCAGGGGCGCTCCAGTCCGGGTGACGAGGCGATCGGCGCGCAGCAGGGGCGCGTCGGAGGCGTTCCCGCCGAAGAGGGCGCCGCCCCCGGGCCAACAAACTCCGAGCGAATTTCCAAACCCCTAACTCGGCTGACGTCACGGACCTCTTCCCGAGCGAGCTCGTGCGACCGCTCGGCCGTCTTCGGCGGAAATTCTCCTAGTGGCGCAAGAACGCTCGCCGTGCTCAGTTCGAGCGTGAAGAGAGGCGAGTAGTGTGTGCAGCTCGCTCAGTGATCGCCTTGTCCGCACGCAGGAGGTGGTGCATGTTGGTTGTCGCGCAGGAGATGCGCCCGGCGAGGAGCGCCGCGTCGGGGGGCCACCGCAGGTGATCGTGCGCGCCTTGGGAATGTGCGAGCGCGGCTGAGTGCGATGAGCAGCGGGCCTCTGCCCCCCGTTCCGGATCTCATCCCCATAGCGCTGCTGAAGAGCCCCCCCGGCCGGGCCCGGGAGCGCGCCCCCTGCGCGGAGGTTATGGGCGAGCAGCGCCCGCGGCGGACGGGGAGCCAACCTTCCGAGCTGATCGATAGCGCGCAGTCACGTGGCCCCAGCGCCGCCCCACGGGCGCCGCAGTCCCGGAAAGCGAGGTCCGAGCGCCACCGTAAATCGGACAGACGACGCGAGCACCGCAAACCCGCCAGGACCCGCTCCGGCAGCAAGCACAGCTCCAAGTCCCGCGACCCGTCAACGCCGCCATCCTCCCCGGAGAGGCCCGCGAACCCGCGAGTCAACCCCATTTTCGTGTGGGTCCGCCAGGAAGACACGCGCATCGTGGACGTGAAATGCGAGGACTACGACAAGCGCAACCGCATCCTCTTGACCAAGACGGCCCAGGGCTGGCGGGCCATTCCCCGCACCGAGACCCTCGTGCCCACCCTGAAGGAGGCGGCTGACGGCCACCACCACCACCACCATCACCACCACCGCAACCGCAAGTCCAGGAAGAGCAAGGTCAGGCGGAGGTCCGCCGCCGTGCAAGTGGACTCCGACATCCAGGACCTGGAGGACGACGACCGGCCGCCCTCGCCGACGTGGACCTCCCCCGTCAACGTCGAGTCCCACCTGCCGTCCCACAAGATCCACGTCCCCAAAAAGTGTCCGAGCCCCACAGACAGCCCGAGTGTAAACACTATCGTGATCGACAGTGCGCAGACTCAATCTGAAAAGTGCAGTGCCGCTAAAATATGTGACGTCAGCCCCTTAGATAACTTGCTCGCGGTGGCCGAATTTGAATTCAACCAGCACATGCAATCCGGCGAATGGAACAAGACCGAAGACGGCCGCGAGAAATCGTACGATGACATCAATGATGATCAAAAGGAGTTCATCGATAACATGGAACAACTCAACAACCTCATAGAGTCATGCTCGAAAAACGACAGCAAGACACCCGACAACTCGGATTTCGATAATCAAGAACCGAAAACGGAAGAATGCGATTATACTGAAGACGACGACAATAATCTCGCCATGGACGACATTCTTAGCCGGCTGGAACAGTCGCTGCGAAGCCCCGAGTGCCCCGAAATCACCGATGTCCTCAACGACTGCTCCTCAAATTACGAAACCAAAATTGAAGACATCAAAGAAACCGAATGCTACCCCAGTGATATCAATGAAAACAATTACAAATCCGTACCTGAACTGGAAAATTATTTCAACGAGAATAAAACAACAGAAGAAAAACACCCCGAAACATCCGAAAATAACCCCACAACAACACAAGAACCCTCAGAAGACGTCGTCGAATCATCCACAACAAACGAGGACGAACCCACCGATTTATCCTTAAAACCCAAATACGACGATAACGAGTGCAACAACACCAACGACGACCCAGAACAACCCACCGACTTGACACTTCCGAAAAACTCCACCGCAACTTCACCTGTTAGATCAACAACACCTCGACCATCTTCACAAAATTCTGAAGCCATCCAGTCGCCACAACCAAGCGGAATACCAGCTGTACCACCGTCCCCAGATATTGTTTCGACCAGTGCCAACAACTGCAAGAATAAATCAGTATTCCTCGAATCCTTACTGACCACAACTTCGCAAAAAATCGCGCTAAACTCCGAAGTGACCATCATAAAGCAAAAGGAACCCCTCGACTTGGGAAAATGTAGAAAATCAGCGAGTCCCACGGTAACTTGTTCGGAAGAAGTGAAAAACAGTTCCGGCGACGCGGAACCGCCGAACAAAAAATTTAAACCTGAAGACATCACTTTGAAGAATTTATTAGATATCGAAATGGCCAAATCCGGAGGCGAGAGCAAATCGGTGGAAAAAGTTGGCGCTCCTGAAACCCCCAGATTACTGGAGTTGTTGAAGACTGATTCAGGGCCTGATCCTTTAACACAGTTAAGACAGATTCTCTACGATGCGAATTTAAATGTTCCAGATCCTATGTTAGTACCTAAGGAGAGATTGAGTCAGATTATTTCGCATCCAGGTCGCGAAATTCCCCGCTTATTAAAGCAAAGACCAGAACTGAGATTACCAGAAGCTTTAGCATTCCCCCATCTACTCCAAGATCCCGATATTTTGGTGATCACTTTACAACAGCTAGAAACTATAATACTCAAACAAAATCAATCACTCACTTTGAAGGACATTA
>QDEB01122185.1:0-10606 GCA_004193795.1 Asbolus verrucosus | reverse complement strand
AAATTCAATTACAAACTTCCCTATATAATTCGAATTGTCATTTCACATGAAAATACGTGCAAAATAATGCGAGTGCGCTAATATTAGGTGCAGATTCTGCACCCAGATTAAATAAATTAAATCAATTTCAAAGATCCACCGAGTATAAAGATCCACAGGCTCCGACTTCCAGGCTTTTTAACTTGACAAATATCTTCTCTATGGATAGAAATTTAAAAGAATTGACAAAGTTGTCAAAATTAGAGAGACAAGCCCTTACCCTTGCATGTAAACAAGGGAAGAGAAATTACTTGTGAATCGGAAAAAACTGCAAGAAATGAAACATCTTCAGTCGAACAATTTGTTTTTAAAACCAGGCAAAAATGTTACAGTTGCGATGAGCTTTCGCAAAAATAATTCGTGCTGTCGTTATTGGCGTTATTAATTTGACAATTTCCGTGTTGAAGTCACGGTATTTATAGCGATGCCTTATTTCACTAAGAATTCGGATGCGGAAACTAGTTGAAATATTGAAAAAACAAGAAAAGAATCTGTGTTTACAGCAGATAATTTTATCGCCCCCGATATAGGTACAGCGTCTAAAATGTTTGGTCGATCACGTGATCTCAGAATGACAATATTAATTGTTATCCATTATTAAAATATGTTTTTTTACTGTGATGGAGTACCTATCGGCAATAGACTGACAGATGAGGAGGGTGGTGAATTCAACAATTTGTCTGATCACGTGAGTACGTATGTACTTTGGATGAGGTGTACGGCATTATTGCAAATGATCATTGAACATCTGTTTCTTCATATTTTATTTCGGTCGTTTGCCACTGAATTAAATCGGTCTCGTATTCAGATATAAATTTTAAAGAAACAAGTATTTTTTATATGTGAAATAAAGATAAAATTAAAAATACACCAACAGATTTCTGTAATTCGTCACAGTTTCGAACGTGAAACTTTGCCATCGATACAGAGATGGCGCCGCACACATAACCATTGTTCCACATATTTACAACAAATTTTTGCAAAATTGCAAGGAAGAAACGACGAAATTTCTAGTTTTGAGTTTCAGTTTTCTGGGACGAGTATTCCGATATTTTCCCACGTTTGAAACAAACATCCGTCTGCGCGACTCCGGAGGGTGGCAGTGGCAATCAATCCAATCACCCATTTAGCGAAATATCAATTATCAATCGTTTCGTTCGTTAATCGTTCAGATGAAAGGCCAATTGGGGCGTTTTCTCTATGCCGGGTGGCGCTAAGGTCGCGTTCGGAATGCCTCGTCGGAGAAATCGGGGTCGGAGAGCGTAGGATAGCGCTTGGCAACAGCGAATTCTGCTCGGTGATTGGTCAGAGTGGCAGCCCGACGGGTTCAATATCGAAATTTCCTTGCTACGTAGAAAATCATTTGTGGTCTCCTCGCCAAAGCGAACAGTCGGTTAAAATATGAAAACTATGCGTAATAATCTTTTATAATGTCTGTCCTATCATCATCGAGACGCCGACGACGACGCCAGGACAGATATAAACAGTGAATGAGTGACTATTTTCATGCCATTTTATCACAATTATCCTGCCTAGTGATTATATAATTAGGTTGCGAGAATGGCGCTCGTATGTGATATCGAAAGGTTTGCATTATTTTTTCGCCCAGAAATTACACACGGAAAACCGTTTTCAAGGCCTGAAATATGTTAAGGTTGTCGTGGGGCCGCTGGGGCCCCTTCACGATCATGACGCGTCGTTTTCCCGGGCGTGGCGATGGAAATTTCGACCGTTTTCCGCCAGAAAAACGATCGTTTTCGCTGGGGGTCACGCCCTAAAAATTGACGCGTCATTTTCGGTTTCTCAAGCCGGGGACCCTAATTTTCTGGAAGGTAACACGATTATCATTTTTACCAAACATTATTTTACAGTCAATCTCGAATCATTGCGGTCATGACGCGATATTAGCATATTTCTTGGAGCAAAAATTTTTACTTTGTGTATTTTACAAGATGGCCGCTTCCATGGCTGTGTGCCGATCCTCGATGTGATGATGGATGACGCATTAATATTTAATTTTGACGTTTACCTTGCAGCATCATTGGTTTCGAGTTTCGTTCCAATGTTTGGCCGTTTTTTGGCAAAAGTATCGTTAACATCAGTAACAAAAACAAAACAAAAATGCATAGTCCAGGGTGGTGTGGGCATTTAATTTTATTGCATAGCTTTAGTAACCCACAGTAATTGTTTTTTTGTTAATAACAATAATGAATTGTTTATTTAGTTTTACGTTGCGTAGAAAAAAATCAAGAATCGGCACATAGCCATGCGTCGTCCGAAATGGCCAGCGGTTCTCAAACTTTTCAGCATGATCAGTGGCCACATTGAAAGAGGCCCTTCCCCCGATAAAAACGTTCAGAACCGTTGCCAACGGGGCTATTCAGTATTCGATCGAAAAAACCACGTGACCACATACTGATCACGAAAAAGTACAAAGAAATAATGAGCGTTCGGATTTTACCGAAAAACGACGCAGCCCACTCGTTTCTCTGCATAATCCGAGTTCCACATAAACCTGCACTTTTTTTTTAATTATGATTAACCGGGAACCGTAAATGTACTGTCGCTTCTGTTGTTAGAAATATGTGCGGTCTTGAGTTCGTGTTGCGTTTCGAAAAGTTTGAGGTTCACTGATGTACGAGGCGTCCTTGAAAGGATTTTCCGCCGACGCGCCATCTGTGCGCGTCGAGACGAATCCGGCAGAAGCGCGCAAAACAAATTAAAATGTATTTTTCATGATGTGAGCAGTACCTCTGATGTTAACGAGGAGGCGAAGGTGCCGGCAGCGGACAACGATCTGGAAGACGGGGAGATCGAAGATGATGGTGAAGATGACGTTCCTGTTGAAACGGCGAAAGAAAACGATGGTGCTGTCGCCGTATCGGCACCACCAATCGCGTCGATGCCGCCGAAGGATAAGATGGAGCGTGGCGGCGACAGGGGCAGGCACGAGCGTTCGGATAGACGCAGACATGAGGATAAGAAGAAGCACATGACCGAAGCTGAAAAGAGCATTTTGCATTTGAGAAAAAGAGAGCGGTTACAAAGAGAAAAATGGGAAAAGTACAGGAAAGAGCAAAATATAGAAACGCCCGGTAGTTTTTAATTGGATTATTGCCTATTTTGATTTTAAACGATTGTTGATTACAGTTGTGGACGATTTCGCGATCAATATCGAAAAGGCTATTGCGAGCGTATTGAAAAAAGACAAACATAACATCAGCGACGAAGAAAAAGATGACGAGAAAAGAGGTAGAAAAAGAAAAAATCGGGATAAAGATAAACAAAAGGTATAAACATTGTAAAATAAATAAAACATTCTAATCGATTCTTGTACGAAACAGGGCAGCAAACAGCGGAAGATCGATTCTCCAAAATCGGAAGACATCGATGAAAATGAATTTTTAAATGTGCGAGGTGGCAGTCCAAAATCCGAAGAGAAGCAAGATAGATCTGTGTCACCTCGTTCCGAAGATTCCTATGATTCAGAATACTCATCAGATCGAAGCAAAAGCGACGATCGCAGAGAAAGAAAAAGGGATTATAAGAAAGGTAAAAGTCGAAATCGAGAAAGAAACAGGAAAAAGAGCCGAGAGCGACGCACCGAACAATTTAAGGATGCCCAAGGTGTATGCGTGTTCTTTCTTCAAGGAAAGTGCCAAAAGGTATTTAATTTTACATCTGGTGTATGTCTTGCGAAATGATATTATTCCAGAACGACTGTCCTTACTCTCACGAAGCCGTTCCGCCGATGAAACTGGAACTGTGCAAGTTCTACTTGAAGGACTGTTGTGCGAAAGGAGAAAAATGTTCTTACATGCATTCGGAATTCCCGTGCAAATTCTACCACACGGGTCTGGTGTGCCTTCAAGGGGAGAATTGTAAATTTGCCCACGGAAAACCCCTTGACGAACATCGCAAACAGATCCTGTTCAAACACATCGAAACGGCTCCCCGGGAAATTCTGGGCGGTTTTCCCCGAATGAGCCGTGAAGAAGCTCTTAACAAAATCAACGTCGCCCAGCAAAACTTGATGGCGCTGCATGGAGGCGACAAAAAGGACGACAAGGGTCTCATACCGTCTCTCTTCGAAATTAATGTTCCAGTACCGTCTGAACTGAACAGCGAAGGTGTGCATACTCGCCGGTTTTTGTTTTTGTTTTTTTTTTTTTAATTATTATTTCACGTTTGTGTTTCAGACGTGAACAAACCGAAGACCGAAAAGCCGGCGAGGAACCGTCCGTCGCGCTGGCAAGATCCGGATCCGATCGATCAGATGTCTTCAAATTTCGGGATGAAGTTCAATTACGGCGTGCAAGATCAAGACATGCGAATTAACAGCAACGGCGACATCGACATGCGGACTTTGCCGCCCCTCACCCAGATCGCGTCTCAGTTGCTGACGCCCGAAGAGCCGCCAGAAACAGATTCGACCAACTTCACTCAGGACATCGACATCAGGAATCCGAATATGTTACAGTTCGACACGAAAGACGTCGATATCAGACATCAAACGATCGATCCGAGGATTTTAGCGACGAAAGACGTCGACATCCGGCAGATTCCGGCGGTTTTCGATGAGGCGAAACAAGAAACCGACAATGGCGGAACTGGTGCCGACGACGATGACGAGGAAGAGTCCAAGCTGCAGATAGATACTGGTGAAAATCCGGACGATGATTCGGGTTTGCCGCTTAACCTGCCGAAGACGCAGAGAGAATTATATATGAGAATACAATCGCAGCAGAAAACAAACCTGCCGGAACAGCAGCAGGAGTCGTTTGATGTGGACGACAACATCAATTGGTATTCCGATGACGATGATGAAGATGAAAATCGATTAACTATCAAAGTTGACAACGACGAAGAGAAGAAAGAAAAAGAAGAAGAGAACGATCCAAGGTCAGTGCAGTATCTTAATAATGAATTTGCGGGTTTTGCTTTTGATTCATTAAGTCAACATGGCCACTTGGCTGGCAAAATTTTGAATCATATTTTCTTAATATATACCATTGCAAAGAAAAAATTGGAGCAATATTTCAATATTTGAATATTGCGGGTATTAACTAGAGCTGTTTGATATAGGAAATTTTATCGTTTATCGATATCAAAAAATTATCGGCATTATCACTTTATCGGTATTGTGGATTTATAGAAATACATAAAATGACAGTCTTTCAAAATTAGCGTCTTCATAAGACTCCTACACTGTACCAATCGCTATAAAAAAGGCATCCATATAACCAACACCCGCATTGTCGAAATGACATCATGTTGGTATTATTGTGCAAGTTGTTGTCACTTTCGTTTTTGACTTCTATTTAAATTTCAAAATTGATATTCGTCTTTTTTTTATCAACCTAAACGTAAAAGGGTTTATAATTAACTGTTGTTTAGAACGTAATGAATTAACAATAAATTGAGGAATTGCTGAATTGGATAAATTGGCGGCAAAAATATTTTTGGTAAAATTTTAGGATGTCAGAGTTTATTATGATCATTATTGGTTATTTTTTAATATTGAAAGGGTATAATTTTGACTTTAATTGCCTAGTGTAACTAAAAATATTCAACATTGCACCCTCAAGCTTAATTACTGATTAATTACAGTTTGCATCAAAGTTGTGCAAATGCGGATTCGTGATAATAACATTACGAATATACAGGGAGTCTGAAAATAGCGGAATAACTTTAAGAGGATATTGTGGGATTACAAATAAGACGATTATGAGTAAAACTTTAGTTCCAATCAATAAAATCAAAGTTGCAACAAAAATGTTGACATCGTCAGCAAAAAATAATTTGATTGTTGAATTTAGCTAATTCTGATAATCTCATTAAAATTGTTTCGGTTTTTGTTTTTCAGAACGCAGTATATTCAAACTGAAATATTGTTTTGGCTAGTTAAGACAATATAATATCGAGCTCTGTTCACTCTTGAGAGAAAAAAATAATTTCAAAATTTTTATTGTTAATTTTGAGGAGCTACAACTTGTGTTTTTTGAATTATAACCTAGTTTATTGACATAATTATTGATATTATCGAAATAAATCACCAATCCTTCAAAAATTTGTAATATCTATAACGTGGGTCAAAGTGTCAACAGACCGAATAAAATTTAGAGAGCGTCTTATCTATAGCTTAGACTTGGCCTAAAATTTCAAGATGTTTAAATTAAAATTGCTATCAGTTTTCGAGAGAAGTAAGAGCTTTTTTTTTTGTTAGCGCCACTATAATGAGTCCACCTCAGATCAAACCACTGGAGGTGGTCGAGAAGTTGGGGGACCTTTCCAAAATCGACATTTCCGCCGAAGTGACGAAACTGCTAACGTCAATAAGCCAGACGGCGTCGACCGTTCCTAAAGAATCTTCCAAATCGGCACCGGTCGCGATAACTCGCGACCCTCGCCAGCAACACCAGCAGGGGTCGGTTGCTTCCGACCCTAGGCAGAGAGCCCCCGAACAAAAAATCAGCATCTACGAGCAGGGCAGCATCACGAGCGAATCCGAACCGCGCAGTCCCGACGACGTGCTCGAAAGCGACCTTCGCAGCAGGCCGGACGTCGATCTGCGCAATCTCCATCTGCCCTTCAAAGGCATGCTGAACTACACGCCGGCGAAGGAGATCGACGCCAGCGTCAATTCGCATCCCCCGATGGCTTGGAAGGTGCACATAGTGGAGATACCCCGTCCAGATTACACCGGTTTGAAGCTCAACGTTCAAGACGCCGAGAAAACCGGCGATCCCAGGTTGAAGAAGATATTCCGGTTGAACACGGAAGAAAAGGACAGTCCAGCGAGTCCGAAAGCGAGTCCGAAAGCTAGCGCAGTACGCATAGACCCGCGTCTGAAGAAGATCGAAGAAAATAAACAGCAGGATGCCGGAGTTTTAACGTATAATCAACAGCTGAACATTTTACAGAGTTCGGCGTTTTTCCAAAGCTTGACGAGCAATCAGAAGGTGCTTCTGAATCAAGAATTGGCGTCTAGGAACGATCAAAACGGCTTTCACGATCCGGTCTTGAACAGCATGTTGTCCACGCTGAACCTGATACCGAATACCAACATGAATAATCCAAACATGGGGGCGGCACTCAGCATTTTGGCGAACGTAAACAAACTGAATCCGGGCATGATAAACAACAATGCGCCTGCGCCGATGGTGCTGAGGCAGAACCCCAATTTGATGAACCAGATGGCGCAGAGCATCGTCCAGCCGGGACTGTTGGGGGCGGCACCTGGGATTCCTAATTTACCGGCAGATTTTCCCATCAATTTCGATCCGAGGAACGGCGGAGGGTTGCTCAATAACGTTCCCGGACCTTTCGGTAATTTTCCCGATAACAACTTCGGAAATTTCGACGATTATTATCCACCTCCGGATAACAATTTTGGACATTCCGGTGGTGGCAGTGGCAATAGTGGCGGTAATAACAGAGACAATAACAGAAACTTCAACCGCGACAGGAGGAGAGGACGGAATAATTTCAACAGGAACAACGGAAACAGAAATTTCAGGAACAGAAACAACAGGAGTAACAGAAGTCACACGCCCCCGTAAAAGCAACAGTCGTGCCAACTTCACAACACGCTCAATGATTTATCTGTACATAATATACATAGTTTCTTTTCCCTTTTTGGTATAAATGAAATGTGAAAGACTGAAAATTCTATTTAGATGTAAATATTGTTTATTACTCGATCAATTTGTAATTATTTATTAAGGTAATAATTATTTTGTTTTTTGAGGTTCGTTTAGGGATCATTGATTACATGTCGTTGTAACAAATAGTTTCTAAACTTCATTTTGTAAATATCTATGAATAAAATTTTGTCATTCCTATCAAGCGCAACACAACAAATTCTGTACATAGTATACCTCAGAAACATTTAACAAATTAGTAATGATAATAATGTATTTATTTATTTTATTTTTTCTGTTTATATAGCTTTATATTTTTTATTAAAGGATTTTTCTGTAATAATGAAATCACAATTTGATTTTGTTTGGTATTATTATACCTACTACTACCAATTGTTAAAAAAAAAAAATGTACACAAACGTTTTTATTATTTTTTATAAATAAATTTTAAATAATAAAATAGTTGTTGCGACTAACTTCAACATCTATTCTATTTTTTTGAAATTACACAAACAATTTTACTAGATACTTTTTCAGTATTCCGATTCAAAACGTGTCATCCGACAGCATCCAATTGCGATGGTCGCAAATCAAATAAGGCCCATAAAATACACACTCAATGGTTCTTCTAATCACAGTGTAAAATTTCCGCATTTAAATAAAAGCAAATTCGTACGCAAATTTCGCACTGTTATGACGAAAATGAAGGTTTATTTCACATAATTACGACTTAAATAACTATCGTTTGATTGTGAGAAACTAACAAAATAGAATGTCTAAAAAATTCACCGCAGTTGGATCTGTAAAAACTTGGAATCGCCCAGCGTCTATTTTTCCACTCTAAATATAAAAATCTCCATGCGCAATTGTTACTTTTGATCTTACTTAACACGAATAAATGTATAAACAATTATAAATTATCACTTCCCTCATCTACAATTTTTACATCGAAGCCGCTTTTCGCCAGACCGTAAAAACTGTCTGGTTTCAAACTGACCGAACTGAATTTCCAACCCAGATGTGAACTGCACATTTTGCATTGCATTATAGTCCACGAATATCTGCAACAAATCAAATCACTGAAACAGCAAGAATAATAAACAAAACTGCATCGTACCCCGGAAACCATGAGAACTGTGCCGAAGGCGGCCCTACTAAATTAAAATTCGTTGCCTCAGATACAGTCACAGTTTCGTAAACATATCCGCCGGGATTGCAATAATTGCTCTGCACCCCATCTTTAGACATTGGGAAAACATCATTTTGTTGAGCAATTTCCGCGTCGCAATTTGCACAGCATATCAGTCTTTTCTAAAATAAATAAATAAAATGTATTGATGTCAGCAACGTGCATTGCAGTTTTACCATATTCAAATATTTCAGTTCTAACCTAAGTCTTTCAACGGCAGTTCCCAACACCATGATCTTCAGCCTTTCTTCATGTCTGAGTTGAAAATTTTGCACGAACCAGTAAGACAATTGTACAGGGTCATCTGGTACAAACTCTATTAAATAGTAACTGGATAAACCTCGAATGAGTTGATCCAGTAAAAAACACATTTCATGTTTATCATAAACCCATCCTGCTAAAGGATATTGACTTAAGTGATACTGTCGGTACTTGCGGCATTTACAAAATTCTCTATACTCAGTACATTTGTACATTCTGTGAATTTTTAACGAATTCAGTTGAGTATTGTATATGGGGGAAGTTATCGGTGGTTCCAGCATTACTTTAACTGTAACTTGATATAGTTCTCCGATCAGAGTTTTTATTTCTTTGCCTGGAATTAATCTGCATCGTTGGCGACTTCTAGCTTTTAAATATAAGACGTCGTTTCTCAAATGTGTTTCAAATATTTCCATTATCACACCAAATGGGAAAATACCTTTAAAATTTTTACTGAAAACACCAGCTGAAGTCAATCCGATCAAAACATATGCAACCCTTGGTACTTACTTTGGGGTGAGCAGCACGAAAGCGTTCTTTTTTTGAGTATGCCTCTGTAACATATTAATTTCTAAATCGTTATTTAAAACCAAAGGTAAAGTAAATCCGGGGAACACAAGCGTATTTGTTTGAATAGCTGCCAACGTCGTAATTTCCCCGTCATCATAAAAAGCGTAACCAGTAACGTTATCTAATTTTCCCAAATACTGAAAAGACTTCATAAAGAACATTTTCCTGCATTTCATTTGAAACTTACTCTGTGAGAGGTTGGCAAATCAATGTCGAACTGGTCGCACTCTTGTCCATTTTCTGCAATAACACAATTAATGCATTAATCATGGAAAATCTCGAAGAAAATCAAATTTACCTGATCGTCTATCACGTGCCCGATCAGACCTAGAATCGGCAGGGACATGTCCGTTTTCTATTTGGCCATCGGGCAAGTTATTCGCATTATCATCTGAATCTGACATCGCGGCAGCTCACAATTTATTTATCTTCCTTATTTATTTGTAAATAAACATTGAAATTCTGACAAACCAGACAAGACCATCACAATTTCTTTGACAGTTGACAGTTGACGTCAGTCCAGCCAACTTTTTTGTTTTTCATTTAAAATTGATCACACAACAAAACCTCCGTTGCCTTACTCTGATGATAATTTTATCACAAAGTTGCCTTTAAAGAGAAAACTACTATTTGTAAAATATTCGGAATGGCCATAACAATTTTTTTCCGGATTGGTCCCATCGGAAAGAAAATTGAGTGAGTCTCGCACACGCGCAAGAAAATACTTGAATGCTGTGGCGTTATCGTGTGATAACGGCCAGGTTGAGCGACACAATACTGTTGTATTGGATACTCCAGCTACCGTGTCAGCAAGTAAGTCAGTAAGTAACGCCAAGCGAGGCATTAATGGGCTTCCGGGTGGTCTCAAATGGCATACTGCCGTGAGATCATTTAAATTTATAA
>QDEB01122182.1:7173-17804 GCA_004193795.1 Asbolus verrucosus | reverse complement strand
TTTTTAAATGAATACCAGTTATTTTTGTTGAAAACTATAAATATTATGCTATTTGACTCCAAACTGAATTAAAGTTTAATTTTGTGTTGATTTCTAAAACAGAAAAGCAAAGGTAGATAATAAGTCAAATGAAGACAAAATTTTACGACTCAAATTACTTACCCACTTATTAGTCAAAACAATAAAAGAATTTATTGAACGTTTGATATTAAAGGAACAATAACAACAATATTAATAATAATAACTACTCATTGTTCAAATTTAGAAACTAATTTAAAGTAGTAGAGAAGTATATTCCTTCTAAATTAGTTTCTGAAGTCTGAATAGTAAAGTTTCAAAACATCCCAGCTCTAATAAAACAATGCTAATGAAACTCAGATAAAATTATATACAGTTGTAAAGAGAATAGTTATAACAACAAATGGTAACCACTAATTTCAAATCATTTACTCCTCCAAAAAATTATATTTCTTATAATTTGTTGATAAATCACTGGCACCCCAAATTTAAAGCATTCAGTATGTAATTTCATTTAATTTTACTACCATAAATTTTATCACATGTCTACCTTTCTAAATTTCAAATTTTTTCCATTGCATTGTCGTGAAGGCCACAGTGAGATTAGATTTACTATCTTTAAAACGCGAAATTTGTCTTTTTTTATTTAATTTGTTTTAGAATATTGTACCGATTTTGTCAGCAATATTGTAGCAAAATATTATTACAATAACTTTAACAACTAATAATAGGTAAAATAATACGTATTTAATGAAATAAATGAATTGCTACGTTGAAATTTTTAAATAACTGTTTTTGTTCTTGACGTTTTTAATTTATATTAATGTAAAAGTAATGTTAAGATAGTCTGAGGTTGCTTAATGACCATGATTTTTGAAAATCCCTACAAAATAATTTTTTTGGATTTTGTCGCATGTCCATTTTAATTCTGAATATTATGGTAAAATTAATGAACAAGCATGGAAGTGTAATCTAGGGATCTCTAAAATACACCTCCTTGCTAAATCTAGAAATTTCGTTATCACATTAAAAGAGACAAAATTATATCGTTTCACACCTTTGATGGCCCATTTTTTGACGTTATATAAAATTGACAGAATCATTCACTTACCAAGTTTCACCAAGGTAGGTCTTCATACCTATTAACTTGCGTATCTAATAATATCCCAACGGCATCTCTTCAGCTACGACGTTGTTAGAATCACAAGTCAGTATGTGAAAATACCATTTCTATAACTCGAACTATTTTCGAAAATAATTCTCATATACAGAGAGGGCATTTTTCATTTTGCTTCTATTTAATCCACCAAATTTAATTGTATCGAGTTCTAACAAAATTATAATAAAAATTCCCTTTCAACAGTTCAAACTATTTTTATTTAGCGTCTGAAACTATTTGTTGTGCATCTGCACGAAAATGAGGCTAAAATTTTCTTTTTATATTACTTCTATTCTGTATCTAACACAAACCCATAAAATTTAATCACGTTATTTAATATTTTAACAAAGCTGGGAAGAGGGAGCTGCATGTATCGCTTTTTGCAAGTATTCATGTACGAAAATAACCAGGAAATAATATGATAATTGCACATATTTATTACATAATAATTTGCATTTAAAACGAGTTAGAAAATTTTTTTATTACCTTGTAACCAAAACTGTCTTGTTAAGTTTAGATAACAACCATATTTTTCAAAATAGAAAACATTAAATTACAATTTTCGACGATGCTTGATCACTTGAAACGGCAGCACTAGAAGTAAAATTTAAACAAAGTAATGACTTTAAATACCATATATTTGTTTATGGAGTAAAATGTTGCAAAGCGTTTTCTTTAGAACTGTGGAAGATAATAAAATTATTACTTATTGTTTAATTGGTAACTACATTTTGGTAACTGAACATAAATATAAGAAATTTAAAAGAAAAAAAAATGGTTTTAACAATATCTTGAAGTAAGTTATCGACATAAGTTTTGGACTAGAAACCGTTTACTTTATGGTATATTACTTGATTTGTTTTCTTGAAGCAATGTTGAGACAAATTATTACAGTCTCAAGTAATGGTTTTGGGCAAAATTACAACGTAATTTTCAAACGTATACGCACTGAAAAAGACATCAAAGACAATATATGTTTATGTTTAGTTATTGTTTAAAAGGATTATTTAATGTTAGACGACGTATCTTTTGTCGAAATTCTAAAAACTAAATTTACCCCCTTTATCATTTAAAATTTTAGAATTACCTCCATTAGTGAGCTTCAAAAAATGGGACTTTTTAAAAACATGTTGCATCGTTATTGAGAAAACGTCTTGTAACACTTTAAAAAAATTACATTTTACAGCGACTGTAACTCGAGTGTGTTGTAATCATAGCAATTTATTGAATATGAATATATTTAAGGCACCAGCGTGTAATTTTTTATTAACATGTAGCTTGTGACATCGTTATTGGTCACCTGAGGGTTCGGTTGGGTCGTTTCTACTTTTAGCGTAATTTTTTTGTGATTGCTCGGCAATTTTTCTCGCCTGGTAGTCAGAACTGGTATCGCTATGTCAATGAGAATTTTTGGCCATCTGTCGGTTTCTTACCCTGGGGCGCTTAAGATTTCCGTGTTGTGCCGTTCGAGGAGGCCACGGAGTTCGGGATGGTTTTTTCGAGCACCTGCCGTCGGCTCGTGCTTGCCTCTCGACGAGTTTATTACTGATGGTTTGATATTGATTAATTAATCGGCCGGTGAGACATGATGATTATATGCCATAATTCTGCAGGAATCCTCGTGGTGTCCATTACGGGCGTAATGAGACTTGTAATTTGTACGCTATGCTGCTTACCGGCAATTATGCCCGAAGAAACGTCAACTTTATTCTTTCGTGGTCGGCCATCGGCAATAAAAAGCGGACTAATGAAATCAACATATATTTAAAATCCAATGCATACACAATTATTTAAAAAATTAAATACATTTCACCCCTAATACAAATTTTAACATTTAATGTCTCTAACAAGTCAAGGCACCCATTACATTCTTAGCGTATTTACAGAAATGAAAAGAAAACTTAAAATTAGAACGTACAAACTAATTACAGATCTCTTTGGTTTTGAAAGCTGTATGAAGTTTTACTAAAAGCTTTCGTGAGGGCTCGTGAAAGCTCATTAGTAAAACTCTGAAAGAAACAAGTGCAAATATGGAACAGAGTGCAGTTTTACAAATTTGTACAATCGCTAAAAAATTTCTAATGGCAATCACAGGATTTACATTTTTGATTTTTTCTTAAATTCCGAAAACTATTTGCACTTTTTACAATGATGGTAACGAGTAGCCGGTAGACTAGACTGGTTCTGAGTCCCTCAAGCCGCACAGAAACGCTAGCCCTTTCATCGCAATCTCCAACAGCTTTGGTCAAAATTTCGATGGCAACGCAAGTCACGGGTTGGTCGAATCATGGCACGATTTTCGAAAATTTGGAGTCAGCTGACTAGGCTCTTCGAGAGGTAGGGATGTCGAAGCCGAGTCTTCTTTAGCTGCTGCTGCTCACTTCTTGCTTGACGTCCTCGATGGGTTTGCTGTAGACGCTGATCACAGATTCTGGCACCGTCGGGTGCTGCGATTCCCGGTGCCTTCTTAAATCGACTTTTCGCTGGAAGGCCTTGTCGCAGAGTCCGCAGGAAAATGGCTTGTATCCCGTGTGTTTGCGCATGTGTGTGATTAAATTTGACGATTGGCTGAAGGCTTTGGAACAGACGACGCATTTGTGGGGTTTCTCGCCTGCAATGAAAATCACAATTAGAGGCTTCTGTGTTGACAGGTGATATTGGCGATGGATGCGGGCGCGAACCTTGCAGGATTACTCATTCAGTGTCAACAAAACACCTTCCTAGTGAGCCAAGGTGACACACGCAATAACATTTTTGTATTCCTTCTATTGAGATTTTCAAAAATGCGGCAATGTCGACGGACTGTATTATTTATGTGGCAATGTGTACACAAGTAACTGTATAAATTATGCAAATGGTAGAGAAGGAACACGAGGCAATTACTAAATTATCCGTTTGACAAGTGATATTTTCCATCTGATAACGCTAATACATGTAACATAATTTTTCACTAAGCTATATGAAAATGTCCTGGCGATTATGATGATGAAGCGCTTTTTCCTAAAGAAGAATCGATTCGAGTACACCATTTTAATGCAAATTGGACTGACAATTAATAAAAACAATTGAAACAATCACCTTGTGGGCTTCACTAATTGAAACGTCCAATTATAACCGATCATGACGATTGGGTTTTTATCTAAGGAAAAATATGATATGTATTATGTCGTGCATGATAGGTTGTAATGACGTGCCAGGCCTTTGATCGCTCTGTACTTCTGACACACTTCTTGTATTATTAAAGGAGCATTGAAAAGAACATCAATGGTTGGACGTGTTAATCGCCGTTATTATTTCACGTTGTGGTGAAAACTACTCATTTTTGCATAGTCTGGTCGTTTCAACAAAATTTGTACCGTTTTCGTAAGAGTTTTGAAAAAACACCCGGTATACGCGTAGCTCTTCTTTTTGTGTAAAGTGCTTTAGATTTCGTTCTACCCAGCAGCTATTATGATGCTATCTGTTTCGTTCTACATTTTATTGGTAGTGAAAGAAATGCAGCGGTAGGTATAGAAAACCTGCTGCAACGTACCTTGGTCATGTTACAGGTGGACCGTTTAATCAGATTTTACTGTAATTTGCGGTTTGTTTATTTTATGTACTGAAATATAAAACGTCAAAATTATCAACCATCAAACGTAAAAGTTACATACGCCAATTAAATTGTATAAGATAACACATGATGATTAATTCATTATTTAGTATGGTGGCACCATGACATTATTGATACTACATATTCACAACATTTAATTATACACAGAGATATGTAATAAAATAATAATATGTACCATCATTCACAGAATCGATTTATATTTAATCATATGACATACCTAGATCTATTCGCACGTATGCTATGAAAAATCATAATTGAAAAACGCACTGCCCATTTCCACAAAACCGTATTTTTTATAAACATATTCATAGTGAAAAAATAATAGAAAATCGGAAAAAAATCCATAAATATACTTACTGGATAATACACAATGCATACAATAAAATTCGCAGTGTGTATAATATAAACAATAAAAACACGAAGTTTTTTGAAAGAGATGGTCTTATGAAAAGAGACTGACATTACTGGGTTTATTGCACGACAGACAACACTGATGTTTAAGAATGTTTTTTACAAATCTTTAAATCCTCTTTACAATTTTAACTTTAGTTTATTCTATTTTTGTTTAAATAAGCCTTTTTAATAATTTGCTGTTTTAATTTCAAAAACTAATTCGTTTTCTCTTATTTTATTGTTTTAAATTAACTCCCACTAACCCACTAGGTTTTTAGAAATATAATTTAAACTAAACATATGTAACTTTCATTTAGTTGTACCTATGAGAACAAAAGTGTCAAAAGACCGTATATGTATATTAATGGTAATGAGCTGACCAACGAAATGTCAAAACTTGTCAAAATACTCATTTCGGGCTCATTGTTAAGGTATTTTTGTTTTTTCCAGGAAAAAATAGTTTTACAAAAGTAAACACAAATTTATTATTTCGACGGATTTCTTTCAAAATAAATTAAGTAATCGTAACTTTTGTTGATAATTTGATAATGGAAACATCCAGAAAATATGTCAAAAGAAGATAGTTGAAACAAATTTTTTCATCTAACAGTTATGTTAAAATAAGTATTTTTACCCTTTTTCAAAGATCCTTGATTTTATTTTACTTTACTTTAGTGTTCTAAATTGTTCATATTTGGCTGCTTATATTGTAACAGTAATTTGTACTAATAAAAAAAAGAGACACAATTCAAACAACAATTTATACAAACATTTCAACATTCCAGTGTGTAGTAAAAGTAAAATATCTAAATTAGCTTTAATAATGTTAAAAAAAATATAAAAAATACACTTAAAATGTGAATAGTTATCTAAAAGTTCCACTGGAAATAACTGAAAAATTTAATATTTTAGAATATGTACGCCTTGTACAAGAAAGTGGATATAGGATCAAGTTTAGTTTAGTTTAGTTTACGTGATTAGAAGAAAACAGCCTTCAAAATTCCCCTTTTTTTTTAATGCATTTGTTAGTGTCCTTGAAGTCGTCAATTTAAAGTATTTAAAAACTGAAAAACATTTTATGTTTTTATTTTTCTTTGAGTTTTTAAATTTTAGTATATCATTCTTTTCATCCTGTACAGGTTGTAAGCAACCATAAATATTTCCGCTTTATAGACAAAAAGTTTGACAGTTTAATGTTTTTTATTTTATTTTTATTATTTATTTTTTTGTTTTATATTTACAGATATACTGAAACTTTTGCGCTATTCTAGTTCCAACTAACTCCATCTTGATATTAGAAATCAGAAACATTTTATTCTTATTTCAACGGTATTTTAGTAAAAAAAAATACATACCAGATGTATTAGGAACACATTGCATATATTTTTCTTCTCTTTATTTTGGAAAGATTTCAGTGAAATTTGATACAGTTTATATAACCAGTAAAAATAATTGCATTGAGCATATAATTTGTATCCCTACTGGTTTAACCGGACATAATATCAAATTTTTGATTTTAAATGAAAATTTTTATTTTCCATTTTTGTTAACATTAAAAAAATAACAAAAATAATGTAGTGTGCTATGACTTTAACTCCCTTCGTAACCCAGAAAAAAATAAAAAATCACCTGATTAAGAATTATAATAATATAAAATTAAATTAAATTAATTCTCATTTATATTTCAAAATTTTGCCACCATTTTGAGCCAAACTAATGGTAACACAAATTATTTGCTTAGTGTATTTAATTATTTTTGCTAGCTACATAAGCCATACAAATTTTCGTTAAAATCGATTTATAACTTAATACTTAGTATGTCCATACATGGTTATTATCAGAATTAATTTCATAATGGATTTTCTCTATTTCCTTTTGAATTTACAACTTATGAACAAATATATGTTAGTCCTTATTTTCACTAAAACCAAAAAAAAAGAGTTGAACTTCAACTGTCATTATTCATTTCAAACTGTAGAATCGGGATAATTTTTTATCTGATTTCTTACAAAGAAAATGTATAAAATATGCAGAAAGGTTAAAATATTTTTTCTACTACTAGTAACATATTGTCATATTTTGATACATGTAAGAATGCTGTGAAATTCCGTTCCTCTATCTACATGTAGAAAAGGGTGAATAATTTTTCATTATTAACCGCTAGTGAATAATGAATAAATTAACAATTTTTGAGAATCCTGTGATAACTATAGATATAAAATTTAAATAGTAATATTCAGTACAATCAAGAGATTTTATTTAATAGTACTTACGTATTAAAAGCGTTAAATTTTCAATTTCGAGATATGGGATATTTGAATTATTCTGTTTTCGCGGCATGTCAAATCTGTCAATTATCAAGTTCAAGTCGTCTGCTTCTGTAGATTTTGTGCCCTCCTCGGCCTCCTCCACACGCCAGGAGGCCTGTTTCTCCCAGATGTCTCAATTTCACACATTATAAAAGCACCAAGTAATGGAACGATTGAACTAGATAAATTTTACAATATTTATCTGTCATTCATAAAACAAAAGAATACCTTCATTTGAAATGCAGGTTACGTCCTACTCGATTTTCGTGATGATGTTTTAATTCTTAGTAAAATAGAAGAAAAAAATTATTTGAGTTGCTAGTAGTGGAAAAAATAGTATATAAACCACGACAGAAAAGACTATTATAGCTTCGACACCTTAAATCCCTCGCCGTGGCTCAGGATTTAATCTTGGTGCCTCAGCTACAATAGTCGTCTTCTCTACCTTGGTTTATAATATACTATTGTATAGCAACGATTTAACTTAATACTTTTTGTTTACTGGTTTATTATAGTAACACGTCGAATTTCATATATGTAAACTGCATCTTAATCATATAAACGAATAAAAATTACCTTTGATGGTTAAAATCTTGAAAAACTGATGGTATATAACAAAACATTTCAATACCAATTAGAATACCAATAACTTACCAGTTCATGCATTCGTTACTGCTGGCTGTGAATTTTGTTTTTTATCGCTTTGTATACTCATTTACGATAGGGTAATTATTACAAACAATTTGATTATCTAAATGAACTTTTTGAAAAAAAGAATGAAACAGAAGGTCATCTTCCGTTGTTCTTTTTTCGGTGATATTTTTACGATTTGGAGATGTCCCCTTGTAATTACGTCCCCCAGCATAATTTGCAGCCCAGATATATTTAATGATAATGGCGTAATTAATGTGAGCGTTCATCGGCCGGAAGTCCAACGAAACGGCTGACGTTAGGGTGGTAACACTGCCAGTTTCCTGCTCAACACGCGTCTCGCACGCGCTTTACACACAATTAATATTTTACATCACAATAACACAAAAAGAGAGAAAAATCACAACACAAGACAATAACACGGAGAAGAGAGGAAGTGTTCGCTTTGACCTCCGACATTTCTTATTGTCTGTCGTACGAAACCCGGATGGATGATGGTAATTGTGGGATGTCAGTTTATTAATCAAAAGATGCTAATAGACCACGCAGACTGATTGATAATGTTGCCAAATGATTCATAAATCTGGCGACTACAATCACCACTGACAGGAACAATTAATTATTTATTTAAATGGGGTGGACGATGCGTTACATGTGCGCTAATGGAAGCTCGCGTGTCTGGAATACCGACTAACGACATGTGTTTTTGGTGCTTTTTGTATTGGGGCTACACCGCTCAGGTGGGGGGCATCTACTTGCTGTTTATCAATCACAACATGATTTTTTTTAATACGGTATATGCGACCAAAATTGGACAGAGGTGGCTCTATCTGGCGGCAGGGATTTTACTGTGTGACAGTGACATATGGTGATATTCTTGTCATTATAACCTATTCCAACACTACTTTACGTCCATTCGTGGTCATTACCATTAATGTCTTCTGTATAAAAGCATATCTTTGCGTCATTGCATTCATCGATAATTTTATAGCCACTTCCAAAACTATTAAATCGTTTTATTACTTTCCGTAATAATTCATAGTGAGGCTGATGGTTGTTTTTACTTTTTAAACACTAAACGACAATATTATTCTTATTATTGCTATTGCTCTTCGGGGGAGAGAGGGGAATATTAATAAGCAAAGTGGACTGGCAGCCAACTGTAACTGTGTAATCTAAGCAAATCAAATAAATGCTCGAATTAATAAAGTAAATTCTCTATGCATGTAGGTTTGACCGTTTTATTTAATTGGGTAATAGGTTGTTCGAGGAAATAATAATAATCATGAAAAAATCATATCTTCACTGAAAAAAGAAAAATTACATCTGGCGCCTAAATTAAGTTATTTTTCTGTCATTGTTTGGATTTTACGTAATGGAAAATTCATGTCAACTTAATTGAACTAAACTATTAATTTATTAAAAATTTCCATTCGTTATTAATTGATTAGGCAACACGTGACGTGTTTTTCTGCTCTTATGATTCGTGAATGATCCAGTCAAAAAAATACTACTTTTCTTATCAGTTTGTCCTCATCAGCTCAAACATGAAATTTTTACCAAAGCGAGAAACCAAATTTATTATGAAAGAATATTAGATCAGGGTTGGTTAAAACTTGCGATCGTTCAAGAGATGACGGGCTTCACCCCAAAAAACATCATGCGTAACATATTAAAATAACTAAATAAATAAAATAATGGAAACAAATTTCCTGAAAAAGTGATAAAAAGAACTTGAGCTTGAGACAATTGTTTCTAAAACTAGAAGAAAAAATTGACGAAACATTCACGTTTTCGCTAAGTTGAAACTCGAAAGCTTATGAATAATGAATAGTGCGTCTCAAAATTGATTTATCACAGCAAAAAAATCAACCGACTTAGCAACGCAGCATTCAAGGTGAAAACAACTATTTTATATACATAAATATAAAAAAGACATAAGAGTCGATAAAGTGGATTTTCATTGAATCTTACTTCCAAGAGAGGTCTACCGAGGATGAAATTGTGCACAAAATTTTTTAACAGATTACATAAATTCAAAATGGAGTTTAACTTTAAATAGTAAATATATCCTAAAATTTTAGAGCAGAAATGGATTTGAACCACTTTGCTCTTTGTTCTGTTTTTATCCCTGAAAAGGAATTACTCAGTTTCTTTTCTTCTACATTATTGTTGTTTTATACTTGTTCACTATACAACCTATCTTTAAAAAACTGTATACTTTTGACAAGTTAATGTCAATATTTGAGGATAATTGCCAAAAAAATTAATCACAATGGGTCCTTTATATTCGAAAATGCAAAATATTTTTTGATATATATTTCCTCATGAGTAGACAAGATATATATTTATAAAGGGAAAAACTGAGGAAACATAAATTGGAATCAGTTGCAAAAGAAGCGACTTGAAACTACACGATGATTAAAAAAAGTATTTTCTTGATGTTAAATGCTTGATAAACACATCGGTACATGATATTATAACGTAT
>QDEB01122157.1:0-17214 GCA_004193795.1 Asbolus verrucosus | reverse complement strand
TTAAGATTTGAAGAATTGTGCATCTAGAATGGAAACGATTTAACTTTTTGGAGTCAAGTTTGATCAAAAAATGTCGAACCAATTTTTAGTTGTGTCGTTATTTTCAGTCGATTTACATATTTTTGGACATGTTATCAAAAAAATAGAAGCAAAATGATTTGCAGTAATTGTAAAGTGTTATTGAGATATAAGTAAAAAATGAAGGACGAAATTTAGTAAACCAAATAGAATTCTGTTAGCTGAGGCAATCATTATCATTCACCAAGTGGAAAAGTGGAAATTGTAAGTAACAAAAAGTAGCTCAAGTAAAGAGAAACGACAACACCGGAAAATATACCAGGAATCAAATCTGAAAATAAAGAAATATTTAGAAATTGACCTTCCTGAAATAATAATAGAATATGTTTAGAGAACATGAATAGCGAATTCCGTAGTAGAACTTCGATAATATTTGTCTCATTATTACAATTACATAAGACAGAGACGAAAAATAAGAAGATTATTTAAACAAAAAAAGTGATGTAGAAATCTTTCAGACACAAATAGTAGAAGAATCACGAAAAGAACATCCAGATGATGAAATATGCTATCAAGAAGTCGTCAGACCTGAAGAATTAGAAGAAACAAGAAACAGCATGGACAGCAAAGAACATAAATATATGTAAAAAAGTAAATACAGAAGAAAAAGACATTTTTGAACTCGATTTTTAAGAGTTTAAGAGTAATGATTCAGATGAAGATAATCTCCCAACAGCAGCTATTAAAAATTTCTATATATTGTTCCTGATAAACATCCAATGAAAGTGTAAAAACTTCTTTCGTCATGTAAGAATTGTTCTATTCTGCAATCTACATAACCATATCTTTCACTAATTTTAAAAATGATCTGCGAAATTTGTTAGTAAAGTTCAGATAGAACAAACAGGATTCGGATAACTGAAGGAGTCATTAACAATGGAAATAGACGTGTCCATCTGTCCCACTTATGACGCAGACGTTTCTTCGTGTCTAAATGAAAACTGATAGCTAATTCGTGCAGCATGTAGCGAAATATCTCATAATTTCAATAATTTGAGCGTAACTGATGTAGTTCATTTTCGATATAGATATGTATGTAGTCCAGTGGAGTGAGTACATGGTAAATCGGCCATGAAGAGCCTGGTGACATTTAATCAATAGCAGCAGCTTTGTGGACACTCGACGATTCGGTTGCTTGCGCTGTGAATGTGGCTACTCCTACTGTCAGCTGTCCACGTACCGCCGTGGCCTAATTATTCGCTGAAAACTATGTAAATTATCCTAATGCTCGCCATTTTTAATAACCTTTGATGTTGATTTTTGCCAGAACAGATGGACGGCCGCACGACCATCTAATTTGAATTTTTTCATTGCCAAACTGGAGATTTCAGGGGTTTTCAGTTTTTTCTTTGGTAATGTTGGACGTTGTAATTTGTTGGTATTAGCAGTGTCAGTTTAGAAATAATACAGTTGTTTGACCAAGTTACGGTGAAAACGGTCCTGTCGACTATCTGGCAGCTGCGCAGGAGGGACAACAATACAAGCTTTATTCAATAAGTCCCTAACTTGCTTTTGTCTTACGGTGGTGCGCGGTGGGGAAGTTCCTACCCTAAAGAGTTACGATACCGGGGTTAAACTTAATGGAAGGAGTGCATTACCGAAATAACTTTGGTTACACTAACTCAAGAGTTCCTTTCACAGAAAGGGGAAATGATTACAAATTATATTTGATACATTGTAATCTTAGTAATTACAGAAATTAAGCTCCTATTGAGTAATACTTTAAAATTATTCTCCTATTATCACTTAATGTTAATTATAAAGCCATTCACACATGTTTAAAAAATATTTGGGTAAATAATTCAAAAAATCAAAATTTCAAGATTTCAAAAATATTACTAATCTTTGACCCTTTTCCAAATTAACACCCTTGTATTCTTCTATATTTGAATGTTCCATTTAATAATTAATAACATAATACGAGAGTTGAGCAGTGCGGCAGGGATGAGAGAAGCCCACAACAGATGAAAGTGGAACAAATCCATCTGCGCAACTAAATTAACTATAATAATAAAACATTTATTCGATACATGCTAAAGCATCACTTTTGTTTCAAAATTGCAAATAACAATTATTTCGCAAGCGCCGCTCTCAAGTTTTGTTCTATCAACGCTTTTGACAAGTTAAATTGAACTAAACTAACTAATACTTCTGTCAGCTGACATTTTTAACTTCATTCTTAATTGTTACATCGAATGTATGTAATGTACACTATTAGTTTTTGAGGTTAGTTCGTAACTTCGCTATCAGCAATTCCAGTTTTGCTGTCAGCAAGTTGTTTGATAGAATGACAATTTCATTCTTTCAAGTAGTTTAAGTAGTAGTTGGTAGGACAATCTACATTTCAGCAAGGCAAAAATTCTAAAAAACGGAAGTCTCAAATTGATGAATCGCGAGAAGTAATTAATTAATAATTTTTTTCTCAAAATATATATTTTTCATTAAGTTTGTTTCATTATCCTTTATGTTACTGTTAAAAAATAAATGAAATACTTAAAACACAAGTCTGCTACGTCTACTACATCTGGACTCACGCATAATATTTTTTTCGGTAGATCTAAGACCGGTTAACTATCAACTGTGAAAAGAAGTAGTTAATAAGATCACATAAAGATAATAAGTAGAATTTTACATTTTACAGATGTTTCTGTTTACATTACGACGTAAATAATGTGGGTTTTAAATTTAGATATATTTTAAATGATCACTACTTTATATTCGATAGTGATAAAATGCTCATCATTTTCTAACTTCATTCTCACACAGATGTACATATAAGAAAGAATGTTGCATCCAATAATGTTAGAACTTAGTAGACATTTGCTTAACTACAATTTGTTAAACTACAAAATTATTCAATTTTTTTATTTATGTGCATTAAGTTTCATTCCGTTCATAGAAAAGATATTACACTTGCCTTATTCTTGTAGTAAGACTGCGTTTTGTTTATTTATTTTTTTTTGTAATAAATGTTTCAAAACTTGTACCAAATTTCAAATTTTTGTTCCAATCGCTCATTTAGATTTTGTCCGCGCACTATCATGTTAAATACCACATGTGGTCTACAGATGAAAAATATCGTGGTATGATACAAATGATTCTAACAAATTATCGTGTCATTACAAAAGTACACATTAAGATTTCAAATTAGTTACAAAATCGTGACTTTGTTGTATTTTCCGAAGTTATGAGTACCATTAATCACCATACGGAAAGTTTGGTATTCAACATTTTTTGTCAACGAACAATATTTAAAATTAATGAACTGGATCTATCCTAGAAATTGGCCTAGTTGAAAATTATGTCATCGATATTATTTATAAACTGCTTATGCAAATGACAACAATTATGTAATTGATGTTAAAAAACGATTTGTTGTAGAGTACGTGGAGGTTACACGTTTGAAAAAAAAGTACCGATGTAGGTATTTTATTGTTAAAATTAAGCAATTAACATAACAATAAAATTATTCTGTTAGCCGGATGCTTATGTAATAAAAGGTCAAAAATATAATGACAAAAATGTGAAATATTAAAAGTTGCAAACAATAATTCTCTTCCAAACAAATATAAATAACAGAGGTCGTAAGTAAGCATAATAGGATGTAATTATCCTTTTTTAAATCCAGCTTTATTCCATATTTTTGTTTGAAACTAGTTATGTATACGTTATCCGAAATAATTAAACGCATTATCCGCTACTGCGTAATGGTCCTGACCTTCCTTTTTGGTGCATGCGTGACTGCAGAAACTGCTCACGCGGTCACGCAGTCACGCACCTTCCCGCCTACCATCTTCAATAAAAATTTTACCATCGAAATCTCAAATGTTTTTCTGGACTGACAAATCAATTATTTAAATTTTTGGCTACACATATCTCCATAACCAACACAACATAGATCCCTGGTGTGAACTAACGACGCGACACGAAACTATTTCATTCATATATTATTTTTATTAACAAAATTTGTGGCGAATGCGTTTCCTCCTTTAAAATCATGTACATAAATAATTATTATGTCATTTTAATTAACAAATTTTTTATCGCTATTGTTGCTAAATTAATTATTTTGTGTTTCTTACAGACATGAAATATGTATTTGTGAAGTTTTGAGGATTATTCTAATCGACTGTTTATAACAATTTTTTTGTGGAAATGTAAAAATGACGTTATCAATTAAATAATAATCCTGTAAACATTACAAGGTTTAATCTTCAGGTCAATCTATGTTATTATTTCATGCTTACTAGATTTTAAATGACAACATGCGTTGAGTCGCAATGCGGAAAACATTAATAGTGTCACCTAACCCAATTCATGCTTCAGATCTAGGATAGAGGACATCGTTAGTGATGTTCCACATTAACAGAAACAGAAATCTTTAATACTTCGTTGACGAATATTGTCACTTTTTCTGTTGAGCTAATTTGGCTGAAGTGGTAACAATCGAGAGGAACCTAAAACACCAAGAAACTATCAATAAACAACCACTTGTCGGAGTTGTACTTTAATGAATTTTTTATTAACAAAATGATTCTAATAATGTCATTCATAAGTTTAAATCAACATCAATATTTATTGATTTGTTTATATTAATGATTCAATTAATCAAATTTTCATATAAAGTCATAACATTTGAAACAGCTTGTTTGTAACAAAACATAGACTTCCCTAGTAATTTATTATTAGCATTTGTTATTAATTTTATTATTAATTAAATCGTCAACGAGCGAACAATTAATCAGATTTTAATCTAAATATCATCAACACATGTATAATCAGTGGCTAAATGGTAATGACTCAATGTTCTGATTTTATGTTCCAGCTGTAGACTCTGAACACTGGCATTCTTGTTGTTTTTTTGTCCTTGCGTTAAGATTTGGTAATAAATTTTCTCGTGGAAGTTATAAAGTTATTACTGATGCAGATAGCAGCATAAATTAATGTGAATTAAGTTCTAAGTCCACATTATGCAGTTTAAAAATTAATAATCGGTTCGATGAGATACCTCTTTACATTGCTGTTCACAACATTATTATGCCATAAACACTGTATAAATTACCTGAATTATACAAGCATAAATCGTTGGATTCATCTTTAACTGAACGAGTTCCCGTTAATGGCAGAAGTGCAGCCAAATATTCGGATGTTCCACAAACAACTGTCGAGATAAAACAACAAAAAATGAAATTTCTATAAGTGTAAATCATTAAAAATGAAACATCTTTCCCATCGTATTATAATTTAATTTCGTCATAAATTTTAAAGAAAACTATACGAAAATAACTTATAATTAGTAGTATAGTTTATAGTTCAGTTCATTGTATGTGTCCGCAGAGGATAGAATTTAAAGAATTTCAGACTGGAGGATAAGCTCAATGCTAAAATAGTAATTTTATACTCACTGTGATGCAATGACATTTAGAGATTCGGAAATGTCTTGTATTTGTGGCGATTACACTCTCATTAGATAATAAACTGCGATTAATAATATCATTATTTTGAGGCTATGTTGTATAATTTAAAGGTTATAATGCTTCGAGGCGGGGTTCCGATCACGTCTCCTATTGGCAACATTGAAATTCAATAAACTCTGCATTGATGATGTATGTGTGAGTATTGTGGACGCTCGCTCACCCCTGATGTATTAACCACTCGGAGAGGGAGCCTTGAGGGTCTTCATCTTCACAAAGGAAATGCGTCTGGAAACCATGTGTATCTCGGATTTTGACACTTATAAATCGTATTACTTTTTTATGACGTACGGTTTCAAACCAATAAAGCTGTTTGGTGGGACTCTCGGTTCAGCTCACGAAGAATAAACATTTTTACTACTAATTTTATTAGCCATTTAGCTGATAAATTTGATAAAGGCGACATTGTTTTTATTTAACGGGTCGGAAAATTGAATGTCGATAAAAATACGGAGGCACAAATCGCGTAATGGCATGAAGGTGATCATCGGTTAAAAGTGGAAATATGCCGGAGCAACAGTAAAACTTTCTATGTTGATAGGAGTCGAGCAGTGCAGTTACAGTTTCAGATAACGAGACCATTCCTCTATTTGCAGGCGAAATACCGGCAACAATGACCGGGAGTGACCGTAACTGTCACCAGGTCGAATTGGGACATCTTGCTACTTTCTAGAAACAATGATTTTTAATTTAGGTGTATGAATACGCAATGTAGCGAACTGTAGCAAAGTTTATGTATGTGGGTTGCCCTCTTCTCGTTATGTATGTCACTTAAAAAATGATGATTTATTCGCGTCATCTTGATTTAATATTTGCATACAATCTGTATTTTCTCTTACGAAACATACACACAAAAGAGATCTCTCCACTTGTGTCATTATCTATCACTGCGTCGAAATTATGAATTTCAAATTTTTCCATGTACCTGGTGATATTTTATGGAGTTCCGCATTACGTGAAGTGATTCAGACGTTATTTTCGTTCGAGTGAACGCGTAAGAATTATATTTTAATCGGTGCTATCTAAAAATACAACTACGCTTTAAACAAATAGCGTTTCAACAAAAGAAGGGATCACGTCGATGTATTTTATTTATAAACAATCATCCCGCACGAGGTGAGAAAAGAGGAAGTTTGTAGCCGAGTTTTACAACAAACAAGAGTGCACAATGCAAGGCAATTGTACAGCTGGGGAAACAACAAGGTCTAAGTGCATGTGTCATGTGACCATGATCCCAAAATGCAGGAATGCAACAACCATGCCTAGACATGCTAGAAGCGCTTATTCTTGTTTCCACACAAGACACATAACAAAGTGATGACTGGAGACTGACATTTCATTGTTATGGATATGAATTCTTGTTCCATTACTATTTTGAAATTAGCAGCTCTCGTTCACATATGCGATTTCGATCAACAGTCTGAAAAATGTTCAGAAATCTATTGACCCGGATTCTTTTTCATTCTTTGACTCGCTTGCGTAAATGGAGAGGTTTATTCATTATTATTATTATTATACTGCTTTATTGAATTCATGTAGCTTCATATAAAGCATAGAATATTTACAATTTGTCCCCATTTTCTTCTATTTTCCACACTCATTTTTGCTTATGATCAAAAAATATATGGACCTTGTTCTAAGTTCTTTGGCGACGCTTGTTTTATATTTCTTATGACCCTCCTTCTATTACTTGAGGTTTCCTCATCCGTTTCTATTTTTTTAAATTTTATTTGAGCAGAAAATTTCTGAGGCTACTTTTGAACATTCATTTAATTACAAAAATTTACAACATTTTGTTATGTATTGATCCTTAAATTCTTATCCATATATTAATGTACAATTTTTTATTTTCTGGAAGTATACCATGAAAAGAAAAAGTGACTCAACTAAGAATAAATAGGAACATAAAAGAAACAGATATCTCAAAGACTTTCAATTTAATAACTTATCGCAAACTTGGATAAAAAACTGGAAAAATGTGAGTTGTAAAAATAATCTCCCAAACGAATACCGCTTAATCACATTTTTTTTTTTTTTAGTACATTTTAGTACATGAATTAGTGGAAGACAAAAATTCTTTAAAATTATGAAGATGAAAGAACAAAATATAGAATAAAAACAGCACACAAAAAACTACAAAATAATGAAGGAACTTAATCCTACACTGGTGATTTTGAAAATGAATTACACAAAGAACAACTAGAAGGAAATATAACAAAATAACAGGCGACATTGTCAGTAAGATCACGATCTCTAAAGACTGTTATCGCTCACATATAACTACAAAGTAGACATTAAATTTGAAAAAGTCAATCACATTCGATGCATTATTACTATACTTGTAGCTTCTATTTCAAAATTTCAAATTTCAAAATTGAACACAACAGTTCCTTGTCGAACTTTCCAGGAAGGGTTTGAGTTTGTTTCGAATCCTTTCCCATAATCCTGTAATCTGAAAATTATAACTGAGACGACATCAACGAATGTATTTTTAAGTTTGTAAATCATACAAGAATAGACCAGTGCTTCTGTCGCCGCGACTTTACCAGATAAGACGACTTAACATCAAAATAGAAAAGAGAAACTCAACGGTTGTTACTATCATACATAATATTTAATTGGACTGGTAATCTTCCGACTCCCACGTGTCTACGTCTCTCTCACCGAATCTCATACATTCCTCTGAAAACTGGCTTCATTCAAGCATTTGGAGTAAGACAGAGCATGTGGAACGTTTCAATAAGAAAATCATGTAATACTGTAACTATCGTTTACACGGTGGCGCCAGACACTACATGCATATGTTCGGTGCATACATGTCTCTGACACTCTTTCCATATATGAGAGTCTAATGAAAAACGAAACCCTAGAAAGCCATGTAATAGTATCCCGACTGTATTCACTGAGCCGGACTAAACGTACTTGACGCTTTTTCATAAATGTTTCAAAAGCCGGAGTAATCTCTTATTTACACTTTTTTTTGAAAACTCTTCTACGGCAGTTTGGTAAGAAGGAAAAGAATAACAGTTATGAGCCGCGCTACTACGGAAAAAAGCCTTACATTTGAATCGCATTCAGAATGCAAGACTTCACTGATACTGGCTGACACTGAAAAATCGCTTACTCCCATTTTTACTTTATTTATAAACTTACGTCAATAAATCTTTTAGAATCGCACCGAATCTATTTACTCTTTGCATCCGGAACTACAGCTAACAACCTTACAATTTTTTCCCGAAATAATAACGTTGCCTAAGCCAATATGATTAATTCTTTCTAGAAGAATAATGATGCAAAATAAATCTGTAACATCAACAAACGTAGCAACAACATATTCATAAAAATAAAAAATATTCCGCTGATTGCCAGGACTCATTGTGCAATATGTTTAAAGAAAGAGACGTCTGATTTTATTTATGGGTGATCTTACAATTCAAAATTCAGGTGGAGTGTTGGAAGAAACGGACAACAGAACGGAATGTTGGGAAAGAATGAAAAATAAAAATTAGTGCGGATAAAAGATTGTCGTTAATGTAATTAATTTAGTTAATTTTGAAATTCAGCTGATTGAAGTAAATTAAATTGAGACGTGATTTAGATCCAGCGCACTCAATATTTTGAAATGCAACAATGATAATTCGTCGTTAAGTCTGACACTAATTACACTAAATGGAATCCGAACCTGGAAATGATGAACAAATATCATCAACTCTGCTGAAAAGCAATTTAGCGATCGGATTGTACCTAGCATGCAGAAAATCGGGATGAACTGTGAAAGCCCGAATCATGGTTGCAATAATTTTCTTAGAGGAAGTTGGGGGTAATTGCTGTTTTTTTTAGGGGACGTAACTGAAAACAATCTCTTTATCGGCAGCCCTGGTTATCACTCACCACTTGAATATATCAAACGATGACGTAATATTAATGCACGTGTCTCTTGCAACTCGATGTACAGATGGATCCATATGCCATCTAGTTACACAACGCAGAATGCACGATATGTACTCATCATCCTGCATTATCGACTTTCTCTTTTTGTTGCACATCCCTCGGATTGCTGTGACGAACGTGGAGGACACTATCTGCATGATGTAGTGTCGAGAGTGTCAACAATGAACGGGGGTGGGTAATCATTATTAGAGGTATTTATTTCCTTTTATAATGCTGACTTCAGCGTTTAAATGAATGTGATTCATTGGCGAAGCTACAGATTTTTTTTCATTGAAATCAGTGGAAAGCCGATAATTTTCCAAAATACATCCAAAATCAGTAAATGAACATATGATCTCTTGATCTCCCCATATCTGGGGCGGTAGCACTACAACTAAGTCCCTAAACGTTTTTAAAAACTTTTTGGTGTAAATAAATTACTTTATACAGTTATTACAGCGGCTTTCATTCAAAAGAGCTTTTACCTCGTTGTTATCTTCAAATTGGTTAATCACTCAATCTGATTCTCCTAAAAGCTCCTAAGTGTTGTCCTAATTTTTTTACTCGGGAGATACAGTTGCTTCTTTAGTTAATGGCATTCATTTTTGAGTTAAGTTGAGATGTTATTTAACTGCTTATTAAATCAGAGTTACATCGAAACTAACTCCAAAACTAATTAGAGGCCTGGAGATAGAAATTGAGGTAGAACCTATAAGTTCAAGTGGAAACGTAAAATGGGGAAAAAAGGCGCAAAACCTATACGAAAATTAAGTCTGAATCTACTGGAAAGTTTAGAAAATAATGTATTCATATATCAGTAGGTATATCAATTTTAATAACTGTTTCGATTTCGAGTGATTTAAAAAATTTATTTTTAATTCTATTATTATATAAAAAATTTCTGTGAAAAGAATNNAAATTTTGAACATAGATGAACACGTTAGAAGAAGTTTTAAATTTTATCGAAATTGTAAAAAAAAACAGTTACAAGGAGGGGTCTTTCCGATGGGGCACCTGTCTTAGCGCACGAGCATCAGCGAGGAGCGCTATTGATCTTGTACACGTCACTCGCTGGCTCGCTCGCTGCTCCTCTAGGACATCACGTCGATTACGTGAGAACGCTTTGTTAAATTCATAGATATAAGTTCGTTTATGGGCTCAAAGCTCAATATAGCTTAAATATATATAATATATAGCTCAAAGGGTTGTGAGGGGCGTATAGCCCCCCCTTCATTATTAATTAAGATAACCCTATGAAATTTTGTGAGTTTGTCACAAACATCGAATGGAGGCAAACAAAAGAAAGAAAATCAAAATCGATTACTTAGCGCCTGAGTTATCACCTTTCAAAATTTTTAGATTAATAAACAGTGGGCATTTCTATTTTTTTCCAAATTCAATTACAAACTTCCCTATATAATTCGAATTGTCATTTCACATGAAAATACATGCAAAATATCAATTTCAAAAATCCACACAAATCGAAGATCCACCGAGTTTAAAGATCCACACGCTCCGACTTCCAGGCTTCCTTTTGTTGGAAACCACAAATTTGCTATGAAAATTATATAAATCTGTGGGCTTTTGTTTAGATAACCGCTCACCACCCCTCGTGGGAAATAAATCAAATGAGATGCCTCATGGAGATGGATTGGAAAAATCCTCAGTGATAGACGACTTCCGTCTCGAAGATAACTCGTCGAAGCATTCAGATATTAAAAAAGTGGTTAGTGGACATTCATTAAAAGAATTTAAATAATTGGCGAAGCGAGATAAAAATAAGGCCATTTGTTGGATCAACAAGTAATTAAATCCTTCCAAGTTAAGAAAGACAAATAAATCACCTCAAAGCCATTAAATTACTTTACAAACATATCTCGTCGAGTATCGGATACGTGCGGCAAAATAAAGCGACGAACGAGAGTAAGTTAACACGCTGATAAGTACGGATATCCCGCGGCTGCGGGATACAAGAGTAGGCGTAGGGGTAGTCGAGAGATGTATGTGAAAAAGCGGGGTGACCCACCCCAAATCATCTGCTCGTCACCCGCCAGGCAGCTGGCGGAGCTGACGCATAGAACGCTTCCAACATAGTCTGCGTTTAGCTTCCGCCACGTCGTCGGAAAACTTTCCTCCGCTCCACCAAACTAAAAACAAAGAACGATTTGTCATGAAGACGTCGCTCGACAGATTATGCAAAAATTCGACGAATCGATCCGACGCCGTCAATCAATTCGACGGAAAATTTCGCCGAGGGAGAATGTGAGGTTCGTTCCCCCAGCTTGCGTACTCGTTTTTTTTTTCGAAAAGAAAAGTGGCGAAGGAGGCGCTTTTTGAAGATCGTCAGATATTCCGGTGCGACAACCTCTGTCGGCAGCGTTTCTGACGCTTTCGAAAGAATTTTTTCGTCACATCCGCCCCCGTACTACACGAACATCCCTATTTTAAGCTTTATGAACGGGACGCAATTAATACCATCAGACAGGTATAGGACAAGTATTATTAATATTGGCACGGAACCTGATTAAAGCGAGAGCTGCGCATGCAGATCCTTGGCAGAGCATTAAAATTTTACGTTTTGTTGTCCGCTATCGACTGGAAAGCGAAAAAACAGATTAAGTTATTTTCGTCTTCGGGACGATTGCAAGTGCGGAGCACTCGCGTGGAATGTCATAGGTTAACATTGATGTCGGGCACATGCTAACAGTGGGTTAGCTGGAGAAAGCACAGGTGCCATGTTGGTTGTTAACTGTACAGCGTGGCAATGTAGTTCACAGCGTATCGGTATCATGTCAATATTAAGGTCGCCTCGACGGCATTAATTCACATCTGATTGGAGTTGGTGGCAAGTCAGGAACATCACGGACGCAGTGCAGCGCCGCGACGGCCGCGCTGGCGTCTCCTAGCGCCGCCACCCGCACAGTCACACTTCCACAACTTCCGCCACCTTTTCTTTCGTGATTATAACCGCTGATTGTGTTATACGTTTAGGTAATGGATCGCAACTCTGGCCCGCTCTTTATTGCGCGCCATTTGCATTTCAATTACCGAGAACTTTCGGCTAAACTTCCACCATCTCGGTCACATAACTCGTCCCCTTCGACGCCGACCTGTTACTGCTTCAGTTCTGCTGGAAAAAATGACATTTTGACAAGTTTTTGACAACGCTTCCATGCACGATTTTGACAAGTATTTCACGCCTCACGCCTTGGCAATACTCCAAAACTACTGTTCTTGAAAAGACAAGGGAAAATTTTGATTTTGTAGCTGGACGGAAAATTTTGAAACGTCAAATTTTTACACACTTACACAAACATGAAAACTGTTACTGAATTTGTTACATTCTAACGTTAACTTGGAATATTGCCACGATTATAGTTAGATGCTGTCTTCAAATGTATGCTAATAATAAGTGTACCGTTAAACTTGTCGTCAATGCAGTGTCAAAATTTAGTCAAAATTTTTGATTTTTTTTCATCCATCTCGATTCAGTTTTATTTTACGTTACAGTATTAAAACTGAATAATAATTGTCAACGTTTAACAATGAAATAACTGCATCTTCTTAGTGCAGTTTAGTGTTAATAAAGATCTTAACAATGGGAATGCTTTCCCAACGTTTAAAAGCAAACTTTACTGTAACAATGTTTTCTTTGCGAAGGTAATAAATGTCGTAAATCCTATCGACCATCCTCTAGGTCAAACTCATTTTTGTTTTGAAAGTGACCCTGATAATCTTTAGTGCAATAACAGAAATCTGCCTGCGGGCCAATATTGGCTGCAGTGCACCTATTATAATGAAATGGTTTTCGTTGAATTGATTTTAAGAATGACTTCATTTCTAATTGACCAACTTTTACGTTGGAATTGATAGTTATAAACGAGATACACACTCTCCCTAATTTTGACTTGCCACATTTTTTTTAAAGAATCTAATTTTGACGAAGCTTTATTGATTTTGCGTAAATACACCTAAAAAGCGGAAGAAACTAATTTTTACAAATAATCACAATTTACTAGAAAGTTGACGGAATGAAAAAAAAAATTTTGACCCTTCACTTTTTTGAATTCTTTCCATATGGATCATCTTCTACTTTTGTTTGGCCTAAATTTGTTTAACGCTCATTGTAATTTAGATAATCTAAGATGGTTTAGATCTTAAAAGTTTCAATTTTCGCACGAAAAAACTCACAATAAAGGTGGCGACGTTTTAGGACTGGGTTGGTGTAGTGTCGGAATTTAGCATCTGCAGATGCAAATTCTGTAAAATTTCACTTAAGCCAGCTGTTCGCATTTAGCGAAACTTAGGGTAAGTTACGTAACAAAGTTGCTTTGAAATAGTGTTCATAAATCTAAGTACAGCCGTAGCAGTCGTGTGGCGTCCTTCCAAATAAACTTGTTCATGGAGTAGAAGCTAGCAGCTTCTAATATGTGAGCAGTTTAGTCGGTGGTGGCGTCACGTGACCTTTAATTAGCCGGTGAGCGGAGTACAAGGGCGGGCTGGGGGTTGCAGGTCACGCTAGCCCTCGGGACATCTCTCGCGTGGGTATGCCGACTACTGACTTGGCTGATCGATACCAATGCCGTACCCAACACTTGATATCAAGATACCAATAGTTGGCCAGTAGACAGCTTGTCCTGCCGCCAAGATTACGTTTGGACTAATCCGTTTCGGGGTTGCGGGGCGCATAACGAAGCGAAGAGGACGGCGATTATGTAGATTAATTTGGACGGTGGTCTAGATGACAAACACAAAGGTTCGCAGCAGAAAGCAGATAATTGTGATTAAAATTAATTTAATAATGCCAAACAGCCCACGCTCTCGTCCTTCCATCTCTCGGCTTCCGAATATTTCTGCTTTATTCGCCGCCGGGAATAAATAAAATAAAAGCCTCTTTCATGACCGGATAGTTAACCTCAAATTCCTCCATGGACGTTTTCTAAATAACGCCTCATCCAGACCATGACGAAATCCATGATAACTGATGCGCATTATCTCCGATGAATCCGAGTATTGTACACACATGCGATTACATAAGTGCATGACATTACCTCTTGGTGTCCGAAGCGACCTTGGATCTGGACTTTATTTACTTTTAAGTCCCTTGATTTTACGATGCCGTGGACTGTAAGCTAATGAGATAATTATATGCTTAATTACGAACCATATTAAGAGATGAGATATGCAACGATTACGTATCGACCTCTAATTTGACTATAACTAATTCTGCGCGTGTCGCAATTATCATCATGAATATTTATAAGGATTGTTGAACATTTTAACATTTAGTTTACAAGAATAGATTAGCTGTCATTTACTTTTTCAGATATTTTTCCAGTAGGTAGTGCAGTTTTAACGTCGTGTATTGTGTAATGCCAAAGAATTCAAACTGGATTCTTGTCCAAACACTGTCATGTATCAACTTTTCTAATTAATTAACACTGATAACCATTAATTACACTCTCCGTTTCTTGACAGTTTTTTAAACTTCGCAGGCTTATCTATCCACTATCTGCAACATCCTGTTGCAATACTGCAAAAGATCAGAATGTTATTTAGGTATGTATGTATATACAGTAAGATATTGTGGGTCACTCTAAACTGTTAGAACTTAAAACTACAGCTTTGGCTGCCCTCACAATTGGACTCGAAAGAGGTTTCGGTTTCAGAATTGCAGGGAAGAAAAGCTTCAGTTCGTGCTACATTACAAAAAATTAGGTATCTGATGACATTAATGAACTATGCATTGTACAATTTCTACACAATTAAATAACCCAGGAGTGAAAAGAGTTTCATTTTTAATGTAAAGATTATGCATTTCTATTTTATTAAATTAAATTAGTTTAAATCAGTAACAACAAAAAACTTTTAAATAAAGTGGTTTTAAATAATAGAAAATATTAAATGTAGCCCGTTATTTTCTGTAAAAAGATATGGAACAGTTGTTTACCTCGCGGCTAATGAAATGCATTAAGTAAAGTGTCCAGTTTCGAACAAAAAACAAATATAATATGTACGAGTGCACTCTTCAGCAGCGAGAATAATTACTCTTTCAACTTGATTAGCAAAATGGGTGTGGAAATAGAAAAGTCCCTTTTTTTGGCAGAATCCACCACTTTTTTCAAAATTTGAATAATTTTGAAAACCTTAATCGACTTGTTGCGACTTTTAATTTGTTTGCTGAATTTACAGTTATTCTTTATTCATTAAGAAGAGTTTAACTAATTAACATTATCCAACTAAGTGCCACACACTAAAGTGCCAACGTTTTTAACAAACACGAAAGGCAAATATTAATACCGCCCTCATTAATCATCATTTAAATGGGCCTTTTTTGTTTTATTTATCATTAATCGGTGTTTGCATAACACCTACACATAGGTAACCAGTTTTGGAAGCAATGGCTGCTTCCTAGATTTGAATTGAATGTTTTTGACCTTTGACAACAGTATTAATTCTACATACGACGATTACAACTGGCTGAACTCGTTTGTGTCGAGTTAACAATTGTTTTTTAATCATATCTGCATTCAAGAGTTTTGTATTCAAATAGCTTTGATACGATCAATTTTCAAAATTTTAAATTCAAATTATGTTTTTACGTTGGCTGTGTTTTTGCAAATTTTACGTGCTTATTTACGTACCTGATATAAACAAATTATAATTAATGAGTAATTGTTGAACGCGTGTACAATAAACATCTCAAATATCATTGCAACTCGACACGTGACGATAATTTTTATAACATGAAGGCAAGGTTAAATCGTGCATACATCATACAGTATGTGACAATACTCATAAAAAGCATTCGATTTTAAAAGATTATTGAATAAATGCTCCATTTATTTAAGGGTCCTGCAGAGGGCCACTACTCCAGTTTTGGGACAGTCTGTATAAGTTACCGTTTTCTTCTCTTTCATACTCGTACATTCTAAAAACGCCAGTGTCATCTTATTTATTCATTTTTGCCAAATTCCTGTCTAATTCTTTGAATTTCAGCTCTAATTAATAAGTGTGAAAACTGTTAAAATAGCAAATAATGAAGCTACTGTTAGTTAACCCCGGTTATTGTATTTGTATTCCATGACTTTATTCTTCATCAAGTAGCCCATGACATGGTATTTGCTATCGATGAACTTTGTTCGTAAATTTTGATTCTTTCACCAGCATAAAACAATTTTGATGTTGGTGATCAAAATAAGTTTTACCATAAAACTTCTTGGGAGGCCACATTGTGTTTTAGTACATTCTTATTTTTCTCTGAGCCAAGTAACTGTCTTAAATAATTATTATTTGATTCTTTGTCAAATTTATTCTTATTCCAGTTGAAATTCGCATTAGTGGTCAATTTTGAAGTATTTTCTTGGAATATGAAATGAAAGAAAAACCAGTGATAGCAATTATTTTGCTAAATCCAAAAATTATATATTTTAAATCTTTCAGATTGAGTCCTACAGAATGATTCTTTATTTCTAATTTTCTTTCAATTTGACAAAACTGTTTTAAGCAATTAATCACTTGTACAACGCATGTAACATCACTATGAAAATAAAAATGTCATACCTCTATACTTAGCTACAACTACAATTTTCATATTAATTATTACTGTACAGTTGATTATATAGAATTTGTTGTACATTCATTCTAAAGAGCAACTTTTTGTCTTCATCGAGCCTTTTGACGAATGGGAGTACACTCCTGAAAAACAATAAATCATCGTCTTGGTCTTCAT
>QDEB01122120.1:0-23152 GCA_004193795.1 Asbolus verrucosus | reverse complement strand
CATATTCGAAAATGCTACTAAAAATTTCTGGAAAATTTCCAAAAATGGTCAAAAATTTCTACAATCGGCCGAAAATTTAAATTGCTAAATAAATCAAAATAATTAACAGTAGCGCCCCCTCTACGCTAGTAGAAACTCCCCGAGCTGTCCCCCCCCTCTTTCAGTTTCGTAGGACCGGGTCCTAACGGAGACACCCGAAGTCGAACAAGGCGCAATGCGCAGGTTTTCGGACAGTGTGACGTAATACTTGGGGAAATACCAACGCTTCTAGCATTTGAGAATATTAACGGAATACTTCGACTGCTGTTTAAAAAGTAAAATATAAATCTACTTGAAAATTGGTAGACGAAACCAAAATCTGAGCTTGAAGTACTTATCAAAATTTCGTTCTGTAAACACCGCTAGTTTAAGGTCAAAAAGCTCCCGGTGCCAAAAAACTGCAACAGTCGCTGGAAATTTCGGAAATTTTCTCCGAAACCTCGCCCCCAGCCGTTCCTCCGGCCGCGAAGCTCGGCTGGTGTGGGCGATGATAACAAAACCTATCTCGAAAATGCCAAACAATTGAGTCACATTCTTGAAATTCTCCGATTTTCACGGTTTACTATTTAACGTTCGCTATTGACTTTTCCAAATGAGCACACAGTCGAGGGTATTGTATGGAGCGGAAACAGGTAAGACCAAAGTACTTAGAGACAGCCAACATACCGGAAATGTCGGAGCAAGTCGCTGCGCCACCACTTAACCAAATACACAACTTTATCAGCCAGACTTACTTCAGACGCGTGCCAAGATATTAAACAACATCCTTTTATCTTAATTGCAGGTTAATTTATGAATGGCAGCGAACCGAGTGGCGAATTGGACACAAATCCAACGCGCGGCGAAGATTCCAAGAATCGCCGGACCCGGGAACGAAATGATGACGGATCATTAACGTAAACAATAATAACACAACCTTGAAAAATAGTGAAGTGGGTGCGTGCTCCACATAAAATGAACGAAACTGATGACTTCGTCGGCGGTCGGTTTTGTCGCAGCTGCACATTTCAGCTTTCGCATCCCAGCGTTTTGAAATTGTTGCAGAGTTTTGATAGTCGGACTCCTCGAACGGCGAGCGGTGTCGAATTACCGATCAATCGTCGAAACAGCAAGCTCGCGAGTTCCCACAGTCGCCGATGGCGATTTACTGGGTCACTCGTAAGATGCAGAAATTAAAATAACAACAAAAGGTTCATTTAATAATATCACACGGTGATATGCTGCGTCATGGTAACCGTTCCTGGAAGGCAAAAGGAATGCGTGCAAAGACGCAACATCTATGGGAATATTCAAAGATATTCAATATGCCATGGCGGCCAGTTCTGAGGTGGTTTGGTTACAGCAGAAATGTTTATAAAACGCGGAGGTTGTCGTTTCGGGATCATGTCCAACCGCCAAAAATAATTTCCACTTTCATTTTCTTTTTGGTCGCACTTGCCCGCATTTTTCCAAAAAAAATTTCAATCATCGACTTGTAACACAACACCGATACCAACGCTTAAAACTGCCCAAATTCGTATCTCAAAAATAAAAACCGCAGAGAACGACATTGGTTTCATGATGTAAAATATTCAAAGTTAATGACGTCAAAATTTGACTAATACTCTATTCAAAAAATAGTAACGTTTCAAAAAAATCTCAGGTTTTTAAGCTTTTATGATTAAAACTCAAAAAAGTAAAAATGAAGTAATGTCTGCCAACAATTAATTTACTTTAAAATCACTTCATTTTTAGAAATGGTTGAAAAGTGGATAACACAGTCGTCGAATTCTGTTCGAATTACCATCTAGAAAATATCATCGCCCTTGAAACCCACTTTCATTAGAAAATCATGTTCGTGAAAAATTCGAATGTATCTAAATTTTTTTTGAAGACAAAATTTAAAGCATTTTGATGAATTAACGTTCATTTTATTAGTACTATCGAACGATCCAAAAGTCTTTCCATCAAGTGAGTCATGANNCATGTAAATTCTCACAGAAGTTTCCAAATTTTGACAAAAAAATATGGGTGCTCCAGTCAGATATAATGTTTAGGTGCACAAAATCGTTTGGCAAACAAATGTCCCTCACTTTTTTTGATTTTTACAGCGACTTCGAAGTCCTAATTACAGCTTTTGCCTGTAAAATTTTCAAAAAGCCCAATTTCTGCCAATTTCAGTCACCGACCCAGGCTGAATTCACCGTTTATTCTTGTCGAGAACACCATGAAAATTCTTGCGTTTTCGACGAAAATGGCCACTTATGATAAATATAGCGAGCCGAGTGTTTGAGGGCCTCGAAAACTCTAAATCGATGTACATCTGTTTTACACACATGCACTAGCCACAAATCCAGATCACGTTATGTTTGTCATAAATTACACTAATGTTGCTGTCTGGTTGAATTTGACTAAATTTAACAACCCAGTTCCACACAATTATTATTGAGATTGAAACATGATACGATCATAACAACAATAAAAAAAAATGTACAGGGCTCTCGGTTTGAGGACGAGAAGATTTACGAGGGTGTGCTCTCCGGCTTTTAATCCCAGGGGCATGCCCATGTAAAAAAGTGGCGCCACACACCTAACCCCGGATCGAATTTCCAATAAATCAGGGCAGAAGCTATAACCCCCGATTTCTTGTCTCGTCTGATGCTTGCGATCTATGCCATAATCGCCTTTGCATAGATCTCATAAAAACGGCGCTCTTACAACATGTACATAATTGCTACGTAAGTACAGACCTTGCTTAACCCAATGCAAAACATACGTCTACACATGTTGGCACTTAAATGACCTAAAAGGAATGTCGCACAATTTGTAGCAAAAAGCAAAAAAACACACACACGCTTGACGTGTAAGAGATACCAAACACATCCCTAGGGTTTACGCCCCTTATCTGCTTTCCATCACTCCGCAAGCCACACATAGTGACCATGTAACTCTACGGAGTTGGGGTTCTTTAAAATGTGCCGTCGCACTCGTACCTCGATGACATATTCGAAGGGATTAAGTGGTAGCCCTGTTTATACGAATAGTTTGAGCTTGTTGAAACGTTTGTATAAATAATGCTAATATACTCATGGGAAAAGGTTCGCTTCTTAGAACGAATAACGACATAATTCGATACACACCCCAATTCGCATATTTTTTCGAACAGCCTATACACTCTAAAAATTCAATTTACGTCATCAATTGTGTTCTCTGTTCGAAAATTAATGAAGAGAGAATACTGATCGTGCACATTATTTTAAAAAAATAAAATTCTAGCTATGCCTTAAAAAAGTGGAGGAATGTTCATAATGAAATTATTCCAAGATTAGGGGAAATGTAACTCAGATTCGAGAGTTTAATCAACTGAATGTCTTTTCTTGGTTTACTGAAGACATCTAGAAATCTGGAGTCAAAATTAAATTCAAATTCGGAAAAATTAAGTTGCCTTTTATCTCAAATAATAAACAAAAATTTTAAAAACTTTTGGAAACGTGGATTTAAACATCATGTCTCTTGAGAATTTTATTTTTCCATTCTAAATTGTTTCAATAAAAGAAGAACCGTAAACGAATCGACTACGTTTTTCAAAAAGATGCATCTTCTAAAATATATTTCTCATCAAGTATAACAGAGTCCACAAAATATTCAACAAATATTTTCAAATTTACTTAAATTTTCTAATAAACTGAAAACATTAGTTAAAATCAGGCGCATCAGTAGACATGAATAACTTAATAAAATTTTGAGTTTTTATAGTCGTTTCTGTTTCAGCTTATGAATTTTAAATATACATTCTGACCTTCCATTTATTAATTTCTAATTAAAATCTTTACAATTTGATACATAGTTGCAATGCTTTTTATTGTTTTTAATCTTTATATTTTTTCATTATAGAAAATTTTGTTTTCCAAAGTTCCATATTTAAAGTCGGTTTTAATGATGTACAAGTGACTAATTATGACATTTTCCATTTCTAATACTGAAGTTATATTTTCAAACATTTTTACTGGAAGTATATTTTTTCTTTGTGATAAAAATATCTTTACATACAATGTCTCATTCTGTGATAAGACAAATCGAAACCTCATGGAGTAATGAAGTACATATTATTATTTAAAACGATATTATAAAAACTAAAGACAAAAATTATGTAATCCTATATTCCGCCGATTTTATTTTAAAATATGAAATGGGCGGACTTTAGTCCGTCCAGTGAATTATAATTAATTGGAAATTAATTAAGTTAATCTGCAAACATTAAACACATAATGTGATGAACAGGCGATAATCATGTACTTGAAACTGTGTTTAAAATTATGAAAGACTCGAATCAATTATCACTAAATCCCTGGATGGGCACTCGCCAAATTTGAATTTAAAAAGTTGCATATCTTTTTAATGGACTTAAATTTAAATCAATATATTTATAATTGTCAAACGTAGACATATTGCAAAAATTTCTTTCTGTTACGCAGTATGAAAGCACCATTTTGCAAATAGTCTTGGATATTACGGATGAATTATCGAGAGGCATTTAGAAATAAATAAATCGCAAAAGAATTTTCATGAAAAAATGTAAGGTAGGAGGATGAGTTTTTAGTGCACCGACGCCGACAATTGCGATAGCGACCGATCCACATTCTTGGGCCCATTTAGTACAAACGCACTAAAAAATTCTAATGGTTTTTAGATGATTGTTTCATGAAGGTCTCTGGTCCCCAAACAAGTTCGAACTTTCTCACATAAAAGGTGATTATCGACCGAAGATGATTACCTATCGCAAATAAACACAACCACATGAATCATTAAATTTTTTAATCGGCAATTAGCTTCTTCACCGTAGGTCAGGATTTATTGACGTCGTTCTTCGATAAATGTCGCGATTTTATTTTTAAAAAACACATCTTTTCGCCAGATTAAAGTTCAGCTCGAATTTTTCCGCTCGATTTCGAAAACTCCGCTGCACTGGTTGCGGTTATCAAATAAGAAACGACGTTCCTTCTTAATCTGTACATACAAACCGACTTTAAGAACACGAATACACTATTAGAAATTCAGTTATTTGCTTTCCTGAGATAAAGCCGCTAGAGTGTGCAATTAGAAGATTAAGACTTACGTCGCTTCCACTCGAGCTGGGGAAACGAGAAAATGAAAACCCAAAACCCCCCGAAAGAGTCAACTTACTCGCTGTCAGCGACGCCGAGGCGGACAGAGGCCTGTTTCTTGCTCCTCCAGGGCTCAAGATGTTGTACTGAAGAGTCCCGGCCGGCTCGGAATATTGCCATTCGTTGTACGTAGAAGAGCTCGGCACGGTATAGGGCGCAGTCCTGTGGCTGTGAGAGTTGCTGTGCAGGGTGGACAGCCTGTTGAATCCCGGCAGCGCAGTCGATGACGTCACCTTGGGGTAATCCTCCGCCAACACCAGCCCGGAGTTGGAATTTATCCCTGCAAGAGATTAGCCGTTATCGCCGAGGCTGCACGTCGAAAAAATCGGGCCAACACCACCCGATTGCGGTATCAGAATTGACATTGACAAGGTAAACGTCCTCCAGACTGGTTAATGTGCATCGCCTCTTTCAAAACTAGGATGCAGATTTGTAAAAATAACAGAAATTATCAAATTTTTCTCGAGTTTATCGTACACATTATCGGGGAGGGTCATTTCGGACACGGTCGAGATTATTTTTCTGCGCTTATTTCATAAAATTATCACGTGTATTGTACAATTAACAATGCTGATTGCAATATTTATTTTTAAATTTGTTGTTTGTAGCAGGTCAGTAACGAAAACAATTCGATATTGTCAACTGACAACAGACTACACAACAATTATCTTTTATTCGAAAGGATCTTTGTTTACTTTCGCAAACGCGGTTTGGAGACACCCTGTATGTGTGCACTTTGAAACCCAACGGTAAGGTTAGACGTTTTTTGTTGTAAAAAATTAATAATAAACAAACGAGCCTACAACAACAGTCATGTCGAGTTAATGCAATTTATTTTTAACACCACCGACATGAGTTTACAATTCCGGATGGTTGCAAAAATCACTCGCAAATACCTGAATTGGTCCACAACTGGGTCGACTGGGAGGCTAATTCGGGTGATCCTGTCCCGTAGTACGGCATGGCCCCCGCTGCGTAACTGTTGGAGTTTCTCGAGTACAGGGTGCTGAAAAAAAAAAGTTTGAGAAAGTGAAGGGAAAAAAATCGGAAAGGAAGAGAGAAAAGTGGGCCTCTGCAACACCCACTTCTTCGATAGGAGGTGTCTCAGTATCGAAGACATGATTAATCTTATCACCGGGAGATAATTTAAGGACGATAATTTAATCACAACAGATGCACCGAGGAACTGAGCGGCGTCGGTGAAAAAGTCGCGCTCCTCTCTAAAAACTAGCTAAAATAATGGATGACAAAAACTAACTTGTGTGGTAAAAAATTTAAATCCATCTCTGTGTTAATGTTAAAAAGGAACACGTACTTTGGATACACAACTTTTTAAGAGGCGCGCACCGAGAGTTTTTGAGCATCGCCCGAACTCATCGGACAAAGTGCGACGACTGACAATGAGTTACTAATTGCTGGCCAAACCGAGGAGGAACGAGCCATCAACGGGATCACGTGGTGGACGACGCTCTGACGTCACCGTTTCGTGTTCGTCCCGGAACCGACCGCAACTTGCGTCGTTGAAAATGGCATTTGCATGCTGCCGCAAGAGGAGCGGATAAAAACAAAGCGAACAAACACGAATGACAGAAACCTCTGGTTGGTGGTTGCAGGAAAACTGACGGCTACTTTCTGGTCCGCGAGCCGATTGCAGATAAAAAACCAACTTTCAGCGATAGAACGAGAGCAGAGCGATAATCGAATGTTTCAGTTTTTCCCGGATCTTCACCGCTGGCTGAAAACAGAAAAGCACTGAAGCCAGATTACTCCGACACTAAATAATATTTTTCAATCTGGAGTTGTGAGACGCTTAAACGTATCGAAAAATCAAAATTTTATCCGTGTATTTACAATTTGTCCATCATTGACCGATAACCTATGCTTATTGATGTAAAAATAATTAATTGTTGGTATATTTTTAATGATTTTCGTTATCTTCATATCCAGCATTATGCATGCAACAAAAATGCCAAGATATTCAAAAATTGGCTAGATACAAGAATTTTAACTCTACAATCACCATGTTATTTTTTTCTTTTTTTTTTTTAATTCTCTACGTAGACTGCTCACAAATCAAATAGATTCAGACTTCAGTAAACAAGATTTTTGAGAATTTGTGTAATTCAAAAATGTCATTTTCACTTCAGTGTCTTATATTAGTTTATTGTTAAATATTCAATTTATTGCGACAAAAAAAAAAAACATTGAAATACATTAAATGAACATGTATTTGGGTTAATAACGAGTAATTTGTTAAAATGTAGAAACCTTCTCCACACCGAAGTATAATAATCGATTTCAAAAAACGAAAAAAAAATCAATTTTACGAATCATCTCAGTACCATTGAAATAGTTTCTTTATAGTACAATGCTTCGAATGTTATCTATTTTCTAATCTTAAGAGAGATGAAGTGACATTATCCACTTTTTATCCTCAACTGTCAAACAAGTTGCACTCGCGATCGTTGGATTTTTTAAATTTTAAAATGGCAACCGCAAATAACAAATTTTTTTTAGATAGGTATTGCTAGAAATTAAAATGTTGACAAGCGAAAATGTCATCAGTTCATACTGACAAGCCAAAACTGTTAAGATGTTAACGTCTATAAAATAAATCGATAAAATTTGTATCATTTTATTATTGTTTACATTTATTGTCACTTCTGAACATTTTGCTTCTTCGGCATTTGCCTATATATTGAATTTCGACTAATAGTTTATATTCTAACATTTTGACTAAATGTAGTCGACATTACGAAATTACCAATAGAGTCCACAATTAAATACGTTGATATTAAGATTTATCGAAATTTTGGCTTGTTGATTTTTTGCTCCAATGAGAACTTGGTCTGTTGATGTTTGATCTATCGACGTTTTCACTTGTCCATCCATTACATTTAGATTTTGGGACATTTCGATGGTGATTTAATATTGTCACTGTTACGAAAGGCCACTTCACACTCCTCCACTCGTTTCATTTTATTAAATCTTGTTTCAATTTTATAAAATCAGTTTATTGCGTAAAACCAACTGCAAGTCTGTTAATTTACACAGACAATACAACTTGACTCACATAGCTAAAATTACATGTAGAATTAAAACGTGATAAAGTGAAGAACGAAATTTAAAAAGAAGCTGTCAGATCGTTATAGTGTAAAATAAGTTTAAACATGCGTGTGTATATGTCATAAAAGTTATTTTTATAACACAAGTTTGCAGATGTTCTTCTAATTGCATTCTCAACTGTACGATGTAAACAAGTTGTCGTCAANNCTCATCACATCGCAAATTTTATATACTTTATAGAAGAAAATTTTTGGATAAAAGTTGGTTAAATACTTACTACAGATTGAAAATATTTCAGCTGAATAACCAAATACATAAGAATTAATCTTTAATGTACCTTCAAAGAAAGGTGCTTTTTATATATCCTCATAAAAATAAATTTAAAGGTGTTGAATCGGGAAACACAACTCGTTAACCTCAAAAAATAGCTTTGGGGCCTATTTGTATAAGTGTAAGTGTAGTATTTATATGAAATTTTCAAAAATTTTGGAATTAATTAACTTGAAACTCTATAAAATTGCTTAAAATTGCTATAAAACAAGTTTATCAAAGTGCAAGCTTCAAATATATAGGCACACAAATAAAATTTAAATTTTAAACAAATTTTTAGTTTAAAAGTTGCTTCTATTGTGTTTCCTGCTTGTAGTGTTCCCCAGAGTCTCCAGATCATCGTACTTAACTGGTTGTATTAAATTTAATAACGGCTTTTTATGTAGCCCCATGAAAAAATTTCACAGTTGTCAACTCCGGGATCACAATTTGAGCATTGAGATTAAAAACTTAATTTCTAACGAAACACGTTTTCATGTCGCAATTGGCGATACCGATCACAAAGATTTCCACAATTAAACACAAAGTGCATTAACGCAGCCTTATTGTTTATAAAATACATCATGTCCGCGATGTAAAATACGTGCGGTAAATACAAAAATTATTGTTAAAACTGAAATTGTTCTTATATGAGGCGTTCAGCTGAACAATTGCTTTGATTTTATTACTTTTCCAACAAAATAACACAATTTGTGAAGTCTTTAACCTCGGGAGGCCACTTATTGGAAAATAAAGCGTCGTTTAACGTAAATTCAATTAGTTCTGTTTTAGCACGTAGTCGGAACTGTTAATTGGCTTTTAACGAGAAAATAACTCGAAAATATTTCTAAAAAACGCGTTTCGTGAAAACGCAGCGCGCAGGGGAATCTGAGGCGAGAGCTTGCTCGAGTGGGCTGTCGAAACCAACAATTTTTTGTTCGGTTTTTCTCTAGTTCCGTTCACGCCAAGGTGGGTTTATATACGTATATTTCCTTATCAGCGCTGTAACGAGCACATTACCCCGTTTTACTGATAAGAAAGCCCGCATGTTATTACAAATGCTGGCGGAAAACCGACTCCAACAAATGAAAAATTATTACTGCGCGAAGAAAGTTTAAGTGGTACCTATCGTCCGCTGGAAGTCGTCTTCGTTATCGAATTATTGTATTTAATTTTCGCTGTAATGGCGACTAAAGTCCACCACAAAAACTTAACAGCTTAATTAGTAGTGTTTACGTCCTTTTGTGTACTGATTTAATTGATCTATTTTTACATAAAATCTTATTCGGTTCAAGTGTTAATATTGATTTAAAAATACGATAAGCGATCTAAAAATTCCATAGTTTAAACTGGACTTGCTGATTGCGGCAACATTATCGCCCGACCATAACAGAACTGTCAGCCAATTCCTTAATTTTGTTATGATTTTTATCGGCTGCAGGATATTTGGATGGAAGTGTGATTTTTGGTGAAAAGACCGCAAGATTTTTCAACCGCAAAGCCAATATTGGGGTTTTCCAGGCTCGAAACTCGCAGCGGTGGACACTGCTGAAACCGCCGCTGATAATTTTTTTGGCGATATTTTGACATCTCATAAATTTCGCAATTTTCGATTAGACCGAAATAATAATATTGAGTTCATTAACCGTCCGACGACAAATCGAAAGTCAATGCCAAGAGCGATCGGCACCCCGAGGCGGAAATTTGAAAATGTGTTAGTCGCGTGCCAGAGCACAAGAACACCGGTTCGATTAAGTACTACTTCGTGTACCGGTAGTACCGCACGTGGATGCGACGGAGCGGTTGAATTTCCGCCGCAAAATACGAAAAAATTACATATCTAACGAGGCGTTATTAAAACAGGCGCTAGCGATGAATAATGGAACTGTGACAGGAAAATTCGACTGTGATAAGAGCGCTTCCTGTCGAACATTTCAACAATTCTGGCTACCGACGGTGCACTCTGGCCCTCAAGATAGAGTTGAAAAACTGGTAATTCCTAATAGTTCTAGATAACCGTCTGGTGGGCTGCTAGACGGTCAATTTGTAAAGTGCATTAGGAAGGTATCTCACTAAATGTTTATAAATGACGCCACTGGCAACAACAATTCCATCGCTGACCTTGACGTGACAAAACGTCAAACAGGAATCCAATTCTTTGTTTGGACGAAGTTCGCGGTGTTATTAGAGTTGAAGAGGGAAGATTCCATCGTAACTCGACTCTTGTTTCTATGTTGAGTATTCACTGCGAACTAATAAAGCGGTGCGAAGAAACCGATAAGTTCACAAAACAGCAATTTGATACGCCGTGAGCGTGTGAAGACGCCGATTTTCCTCGGCGGCCTTCCGCATAAATATTTTGACACGTCGTCAGCGCTTTTTAAAATGAGATGACATCTCACGGCGAAACTGTGTTAGAACGTGAAATCAGATGACGTTTTTACTGCATCGATTTAGGAAAAAAAAATGTATTACTTACTGGTCGTTCATTTCGACGCTCTGCACTACCACGCGCCAGTACCCACCTATTCTTACTTATTTTTCCGAATAAATATCAATTTATCAGAAAAAATAATATAGCTTTAAACGATAAGATATAAAACGTATGCAAATAACAAACTTCAGAAGAATCTTGTATCTGATAACACATTATTCGTGATGTTTGCGGTAGATTTTAACAAATTCCAAGAATTAAAAGGGACGTGTATAAAGTAGCTGAAGTTGTAATCGATTGTCGAAAATGTTGATAAAACTGAAAATTCCAAAATGCTCTTCAGTTTCCGTCGGTTTGCTTACGGATGTGACATCTCAGTTTCATTAAAGATTTAAATTTGCAACATTCCATAGAAGGCGTATCTGCGTTTCATCGCAATCGGTTCATTTTTCTATCGGCTAATCGCTAAAAATACTGAACACAAATGTTTGAGATAAAATTAGGTGCAGATACGTTCACTACATTTTTAATTCCCAAAGTCTCAACTCTAAATTATTTTTTCCAAATACTATTATATACTGTGCGTTTTTTTATCACTGGCTAGAGGAATTCTCATGTTAAATTTTCTACTCCACGTTAACTTTTGTTAGAATGAAGATTTGGAACTAAAATTTTTACACTATGCAATTTAGAATTTCTTCTTTCAATTGCACTGAAACTTATGCCTTTGTTTTGCATTATTTAGGTGGCTATTGAAAATTTAACATTATCATGTCAGATGCACATATGTACGAAGTATTATTATTCACATTTAGCTGATATTTCGGTATTTTGGAAAAGCCGTTACCATTTCAATTTTTTCTTAAATGGTGTAAAACGACATTGGAACATTAAAAAGATCGTGGTACAAAATAAACCAACAGTTTCAAAAACCTCAAAATATGTCAAATTTTCCGTAGCCACCTAAATGATGCTAACAAAAATCCAAAACAATTTAATTTTTTGAAGCACTATTTTTTTATTTTAAAGGCATAATTTTTGGTGTAGTTGAAAGAAGAAGTTGTAAATTATATCGTGGAAAATTTCAAGTCCGAATCTTCATCCTAAAAAAGTTAATATGGGGTAAAAAATTTAACATGGGAATCTTATGGCCAGTGCTAAAAAAATGCACTGTATGCAGGTACTTAAGTCATATACTACCCACTATTAATAGATATAGATTGATGAGGGGAAAACGTTCATGGTTTGAGAGTATTTCGAAACCTGCCACGAAAATATTTTGAGTTGACTTGTAATTCAGGATACTCTGTAAAATAGATATGACTCCTTTTCATTTATTTCAAGTTTTGGAACTACTTTACACCAGAATAAATCCAAACCTAAAAAGAACTTCAGTCTTAAATTCTCTTTTTTTCAGTCTCATATGACATGGTTAACAAAAAACAAACAAACAAAAATATGTGTTCAGGTGAAGAAATAGAAAGAGATAAAAAATTCAAGATCATGGGAATTTGTACTGTGATATAAGCAACTTTTCGAAAAGTTACTGTTTTCGTACAGTGTCCCATTAAAATGGACATTTGTCTTTCGCAATGTTTCATCTTTTACTGAATATCCCGTACAAACAACTATACGCCCTCTTAATAAACAAAACTTTCGTCTTGCGTAACAGAAATAGTAAATGGAATTTGCTTTTGTTTTTATCGCTTCACGAGCAAAAAAATGTGATAATTTCAAAAAAAAGCAGACCAAATTAATAAGCAAATTGGATGATAATTCGATATTCCTTAATCAGAGTACACATTAGATCAGACGTTATCAGTGTGTATTATCCCATGTTTATTAAATGGTGTGCTGGTACAATATTTTTCTATAAATACATCACGAAGACAGACAAACTATTTCATCAAACATTATTAAAAAGGCTGTAAAGTTTGAAACGCTGATCAAACTTAACTGTTGCGCCAGAAAATTTAAAAATCATTTCAGTTTAATGACTGATTTAATTCTTACACTCCCATAATAAAGCTTTATGGATCTGCAAACCAAGAAGGCAGATGTTAATTTGCAAACTGGCGCAACGATAAAGTTTGATCAGCAACGATGCAAATGAATGTATTTAAGAAATGTGAATTGTAGTGATACATAATCTGCATATACACATAATTTAAATTATTACACATTTTGAGGTTAATTGTTAACTAAATTTAAGCAGTAAATTAACTCACATCAACTTATCATGCTGTACATTTTCGACAGAACTTGTGATAACTTACTATTGGTTATTGTAATTTTATTTGATTTGCCAGCCATAACTGTCTTAACGTACAGATAAAAGAATGAAAACATTTCATCCCATTTCGCACTTTTCTCATAAACGTGTCCGGAATTTTGTGAAGCTCTACGTGATTCTTTAAAATTTTATCAACTTTCATGAACTTCTATAAAGTCACCTAAAATATACAGAATGAATTAATATACTAAATGTACTAAACATATATTGCATAATACACTGACCTAAAATAAAATATTTTCAAAAGTAAAACTCTTACAGTTTTAATGATACGTATCTAGTGACCTACGTAAACTAAGAATTCAAATTAACAAAGTTTATGAAATGAAAAGCAAATTGTTGTCGAAATTTTCTATTTTAGCAGTTTTTTAAAAATTTATGGAATTTGAAAGTTGTTTTTTCATCTGCAAATGAACTGTAGATTCATTTTTCGAACTCCTCCTATAAGTGACATAAACTAATAAAAGCAGAAAGATAAGGCAGATGGTTATGAGCGTCACTTTCCCTTAGTTTGTTAATTTTTGTAATCTCATCAAAAACTAACCGAAAATGTAAATTTATCAACATAGAATTAATTTAAATTAAATGTGTAGTGTTCGACCGAAAATATCTCGACATTTAAATTAGCTATCAGCAAATTCCGAAAAATATGAAGCAAAGTGACAATAGACACAATTCCATATCGTCGCCCGAGCGCTATACTTACATACAGCTAAAAACAGGAGTCGACACTTTAACCAAGCACAAACTTATAACTAATTATCTCCATCAGATTTTTATTTATGTTGCGGTTGAGTATTTATCTCCTAAAATAAACATAGCCCCAACCGGTTACGTTCGGTTTGCGCTTTAAAATCGAAATATTCAAACTCACCCGGTTATGTTAACTCCAGGTGACGCTTCTATGTCTCCCGTGTAACTTATGTGGCTAGTCAACTGCGTGAGATGCGACCCCTCCATATTGGGGTGGTGTTCCGCCGTTTGTATCGAATTCAGATGAGCAAATGCCACCCTTCTGGGAGATCCCGAGCTGGAATTGCCACTGCCGTTCGGGGATCCGTTCGAAACGTTGTGTACCGTCCCCAGCTGGAGGTACTCGGTACCGGAAGACTCGTCGATCGGTACCTAAAAGACAAACTGCGATAAGAGCGGCGGCGCGGGCAACATCGTCGGCGAGCGGCGCTTGGCCTCCGACAACATTGTCTGAAGAGTGGCCCTCCTCGCGTTACCTCTTCGATCCGGGTGTTCGTGAACAGCATGTTGTACTCCCCGTCAGCTCGCATCACGGTTGGGTAGTTTTCTTGATCTGCCTCTGATGTGTAGGGTAGACATTCCAGAGGCGTCGTCGCGCGGGAGTGGGGCGAAGGCTCGGCCCCCTCGTGATGGGAGGCGGGGCTGTACTTCGGCTCCTCGTAACGACCGTCGATGCCTGCGACACACAAAGCGCAGCTGCAGTGGTAGTTGCATACATGCTAAATGTTAATTTGAATGTTAAATATTCATAAAAATGATAGCGTTCCAAGCGATAAAACTCGAATTCTTCTAAAAGTGAATACGAAGAATGCCCTACGACTTGAAAATTCAAAATAAATTAAATACGAACGTATGTGGGGTTATGAAGAATTGACCAACAAATTTAACCATACGCTTATCACGAAATTCTTAAATATTTTCAATTATTACGTCCCTGTTCTGTAATTTTTTATCTACCAATATTTTCACACTGTGTAAAGCAGTTCATTGTTGTACGTCATGATTCTGAAGAGTTATACTGAAAATTCAATCAAAAATCGAAACATTAAAAAACATAAGTGATTGTCGCAGTAAAATCTTTGTAATTAGTTAAGTGTTCATTACGTTCTGCAGAAAAATCAATTGTTAATTTCAGATTTGTAAAACTAAAGAATAAAAAATGAATTACTTGAAAAAATTGAAAATAAATTTAAAAAATTTTCTGACCTATCAGGCTGATTATTTAAAATAAATGAATTTGTAAATAATTTTAAACAGAATATCTAAGAAATGTGCTTTTGATTTAACAGTGATAGTTAAAACCAAAAATTAAAACCAGAATGGCAATCTCACCGACAAATGTGGCGAATTGGAAATTGTTATATATTTTTGTCCTCTTGTGTTTGTTTCATTTTGTGAAAATGTTTTTAAAGGTTGTCAACTAAAGTTCAAAAACCAACATTTCAGAATAATTTTGTCCAAGTGTAAAATGTTCGAGTTTAAGAAATCAACTGACATTTAATTTTTTTGGAGAACATGGGTTAAATTTGTCAATAATTTCACTAAATTTTCACTCATCTGAGTTTTCTCTTATTTCTTCAAAATTTCCAAGATTTTTCAAATCTCTTCTTTTCTTTCAATTTTTCCTCAAAATACGGGAGATTTAAGAAAATATGAAAGAATCTAACGATAACTAAAAACGATAAAATCTGTACAAATCCAAATATAACTATCAACGAAACAAAAGAAATATGTTCTTAAGGTTAAAGAAAACACTAAAAAATTCTCAGATTTAAGATGCAAGAATTTTAACACACCCAATATGTTGCTTTTTCACTAAACTTTATGCTCAAATGAAGATTTTGTTGAATTTTATGTTTTCCCACTGAGTCTCCTAAAATTTTTTGATGCCCTTGACTGTCCTTGAATTTCCTACATTTTATCTTATCTTCTTAAATCATTTTGAATTTTATATAATTTGTACACTAGATTTCCTTCGCGTTAAAAGTTTCAAATATTTCACAAATTCCATTCCATAAAACTTTATATTCCAATTCCAGGCCACCAAATATCATAAAATTTATTTGATATTTCATAAAATTGTGTTTACAGCGGGATTAAGTGGACATTACAATTTTTTTAGAGAGAAAACTGGAAAAACCATTCGTTTTTGCAGTCTTATGGTTACAAAATTAGAAAGAAAGAAAAAGTAAACTAAAATTAAAGAAGTAAAAAAAAATGTTCGAATTTTTTCTTTCAAAATTAATTTTATATATTTTGCATAATTTTCAGGATTTTACAAAATCAATTTTATTAAACCGTAATTTTCGAGGATTTAATAAAATTTTGCAAAATTTCACAGAATTTCATAGGATTTTATACCCTTACAATCACATAAATCGATAGAATTTTATAAAACTTCACAAACATAGAGATGCGATTAATTTAATTTCAGAAGCTTTTAGAAGATTTTATTATTTCACAGAATATCATAGAATTTCGTAAACTAATTGCGGTTTATTATACCTACATTTATTATACTCTTAAGGGACACCTCTAAATAATGGACACGAACAGACAAATTCGAACATTTGTATAATGCTATTCACAAAATTACCTGCCAATAATAAGGGACAAATTTTCCAGATTAAGATAAGGGGTCAACAAGAGACTAATAAATTTTGCACCGATGGGTATAGTGATAATCTTTAAGTAGATAATTTTATGATCCTACAAAGCAGGATGTTAAAATAATCTGTTTTCACAAAAGTGAGTGGGTAATTTCGAAACTCCCAGTATTCTTGGAATATTTTGCTTTGACATAAAATCTGGAAGGGTGATGTAAACAGGTTGATGTATATAACAAGTGTATATAAAATCTTGTATAATAAACCATCTTAATAAATGTTTACTTTTTTTATTAATCTCTTAACAACAGACAGTTTGAGATTCTCCATCAGGAAGGTTTCACTGTATATTATATATTTAATTATTTAATATAATTTCACAAAATTTCATACTATTGGTTCATTTTCAATATATGAAACTAGATCTGGTGAATTTGGTAACTATTATGTTGTAATACCACCCTGTCAAATTTGTTCTTGTGTAACTTTAGTGTCACATTTTACTGTTTTAATTTTTAAGGTTAGTGACATGTTAATTCGAGGTTTATTTCTTAATCTGTAATTACTAGTAACATAGGCTTTGTTGAAAATTGAATTAAGTTTAAGTAAGAAAATGTTTATTTTGAGTTTAGTTTTCAATATTTTCGTATTCATTTTACAAGAATTGAGTGCAAATTGACAATATTTGACAAATCATTTTTATTACTTCAAAATTTCAAAAATTTTCTGATTGTACCAACAGTATAAAAAAAATGGTAAAAACAGACAGTAACTGTAACATAACAGATATGAAAACCCTGTTAGTTTGATGTATTGAAAGTAAACAGAATATAAGTGATTACCTCTTCGATTAAATGAAATGTATTCTTCTTATGACATTATTAATTTGTGACGAAAATTTTTTTGAAAATCATGAAAATTCTAACTGCTTTGTGGGCATATTTATGCTTAAAAAAATCTTTTAATGTCAGCTCCGCTTTAAAATAAAATTATTTTCTTCAAGGTGTAGACAAATCAATTTTATTGAAAAAGAAGTTCAAGGAATGTGTCTCAGGATCAAAACCGTTTTGAAGTATTGAATTTTCTTAAAAATCCATTTTTTGAAAAAGGAGTACTTTAGAGAATTTTTTAATCAAACTTTCAAATCGATATGATACATCTGAACCATGAAATATTCCTTATTTAAATATTTGCGATGTCTATATCAAGTTATTATTGTCACAAAAGTCAAATTTATCATTAATTTTTTCAAATTTTGAAAGTAATTGTAAATGAAACTACATATTTTGTTCACATTATTTCAAAGTTCACATTCAAACTGTTCACATTTTTGCAAGCGTTTGGATCAAGTTTACAAATTACACTTCCTCTATATTCCACTGAAGATATTATTTACACACAGCCGCAGACGGTGTTCATATAACAGGAAAAAACAGAAAATATTGCACACGAACAAGAACGATAAAAAAGCGAGCCAAAACAGCAATAAATAATGAATTTTTCCTTCGACTCCCAACTGCTTAGCAACTAAAAGAAACAGTCATTTTAAGGTCAAAGTTCAAAGGAGCCTGCGCTAGAAATGAACGAATTTTAATATAACATCCATGATGTAAACTGATGATCACGTTATAGCTGATAACAAGCACCGTTTTTAAGGTCAACGTAACAAAACACTACAACATTTTACTCAGTAATTGACAACAAACGAAGATTATCGAAAATTACTTCAAACGAACACAATATTTTTCATTGTTATCGCCGCGGCGTAAGAAATTCAGTCGCTGGACGAAAACTTCAAAAATTCGTTAGCGTAGGTCAGGCTTAGATTAAGGTATCAATACTTTTATCACCATAACTTGAAGTAATCAATTTTATGGTACTGTAATTTATTGGCATCTCAGACTCGTCGGATTAATGTGAGAATGTTCCGGCGGTTGCAACAGAAAAAAAAATAATTAATTACAATTTTTTAATAAATAACCGCTCCCGATCGCTCTAATAAGCTATGACTGAGGGTTGAAACTGAAATTTTTTATTTTAGTTACCCGTCACTAATCGCGGGGCTGAAGCGGTGCTTTAGCCTCTGCTCGCGCTACGAATCACTGATTTATGTAAGGCGAGAGCTTGCACGAGACCGTTTTTCGTTTTGAAAGATTCCGTTTCACACAAGTTTTAAAAATAAATGTTTGACGTTGATAAGATTTGAAATTTATGTAAATAACGACTTGATAAAGGTCGTTATTCAGTGTTTGTGATTCTGATCTAGATAAGAACACTACGTAAAAACCATATTATCCCGCTATGCAGGCAACGGACTTCCTGCAAGGCCGATAAGCGTGGACCACCATGTTTTTTAGCGTCATTTTCGCCACCCTAACGTCGGAAATGTCACTAAACTGTTGCGACATTTTGGTTCGAAAGATGCTAAATAGGTTAATCGATTTGCTGATTTGTTCGAGAGAATGTAGGATGTAAGAGCCATGAATACATGCATGGCGTAGTGGAAGCCATAAAATTCACCACGGTCACCTAAGCTTGGTAAACAATGGAACTGGAGTAGTACTGGTAATTGTAACAGGTTGTTACACTGAACCACCTAAACGCAATCGTTTCCTTAGCTGCAGTACTCCCCCACATGCAAATTCAATATAAAATTATTATCTGCACTTCGCAACTTATTCCTCAGAAGCGTCGTCACGTTTGCATTGTCTTTATTCCGAGTTTTGTAGCGATTTTATGCCATCTAAATATAGTCAAAATGGTTGAATATTTGCGATTTTTTAGCCCAATGAAACAAATTTTGTGTCGAATAAAAAATACGTATACAGCTGAGCTATTACATAAATGACACGCTAACTTTAAACTGTTTTTTATTGAAATTTAGTTAAATATTTTACGTAAAATGGAAATCTGCAATTACAATTTTTCATTTTACGAGCGTGTAAACGATTTTTGGCAAAAACGAATTTTTTTCGGGTACATTAAGCAAATTCTAGTATGTTACCACTGAATTAAGACACGCTTAAGCGTGCTAAATTTGGAAAAAAAAATCTATAAAAATACAAAAACCATGGCCAAATTCTCTGTTGTTTAAGTTTTTTTGCATTTTGTGTAAATTTAGCATTGTAACGAATAAGTAAAAGATGGAAACACATTCTTTTATTAAAAAAATTCAAAAGCTTTAAAATTTTTTAATTCTGTCAATAAAAGCATGAAATTGTGTGAAATTAAATGAATTAATTGCAATTTTCGGATATTCCTTGAAATTATGTGCATTTTAATGAAATTCAGTTTAATCTTACAAAATTAAAAAAGTATTTTCAAATCTACAAGATTAACTGTAATTTTATAAAATTCCACACAATTTTGTAAAGTACACATGAGTTTAATTAAAGACTCTAGGGGAGACATTTTTGTTGGCATCTGTTACTACGACAATCAACGAATGTCAATAATGACATTCAGTATTCAGTTTTTACGGTTGTTATTAAAGTTTTTACAAGTTGAATTCGTTAAATTATAGAATTTGTTGTAAATTTGTGTTGTGAAACAGTAATCACAACTACAGTTATAAATATTTAATGTANNTTGATTTAGTTGTGCTTGCCAATCTGTAGTAATGAAAATTACCAGAAAATTAAGGCGGCAACCTTACAAACTGAAATCGGGATAAACGCAACTGTCTTTTATAATACCTAAAATTAATTGTAATTACAGAAATCTTTTTACAGTTTTTTAAAATCTGACCACCGTTTCAGTCGGTTGTCATCGCTTCACAAGAAATGAATTCATTTAGTTTGAAAAAGGAGGTAATATTGTCCAAAGCGTGGCTATTAAATCGTCAATTTAATTTGATCAAATAATTTATTAGAACACTCCAAAACTAAAATGCTAAAAGTAAAAAGTACCAAATCGAAGAACTCTGTTTCTTTAATTACATGATATTCAGATCATTTTTCAATATTCTTGCTCTCTTTTATGTATTTCATATACTTATAACTTATAGTGTGTCAGAAGAAAAAATTACATATTATTTCTTTACAGTTTCTTATATTTAAGTTGGAATTACGAAGTAAATGGCATAAATGCGTTTTCAAAACCATAATAGGGTAATTCTGGGAGGGTTAGCTTGTCGGGTTTTTGATTTTTGATGTTAATGTTTCTAGCATATATAAAAATAATTTGAAATTAACGCTTACATTTTCAACGTTAATTAACCAAGCGATGCAAGATTTTATTGGTTATCTAACGTTATGCTAGTCGCTCTTAGTTTGGACAACAAAGAGCTTAACATTTTTAAAAATTTTTCATTCTTTTTTTATTAAAAGGACATGTTAAATGTAAGCACTAGAGGTCCATCTGTCCCGGATTTACCCTACGATTGTTAAGTGATTGAGTGTCACCCATAAACTTTTAGAATTTATCGTCATTTTTACTTCACTTTATGCAAGTGGGGTGGGATAATGAGGCTCAGATTACAACAGAAATTATAAATAAAAAAATAAAAAATCGCAAATATTCAACCATTTTGACTATATTTAGATCGCATAAAATCGCTACAAAACTCGGAATAAAGACAATGCAAACGTGACGACGCTTCTGAGGAATAAGTCCCATAACTTCCCATTTTTAAATAAAACTTTTTCCGATTTGAGATGGTTGCCATTATTTTCGGTAATTAAGTTCAGAACACATTACTTTTTAATAAATATTTTAAGAATAACAATAGGTGTTGGCTATGGCTTTCTACAAAATGTACAAAAACAGAATGTATCGTGAATGTAAAGCTGATCTAAATTTTAAAAATAATTTCAAAACTGAATTATTTGCATGAAGATTTCGGACCTGGCATAAAATGCAAAAATAAATAAATTAAAATGCCAATTTTACAGTGTCGACAATCTTCGAAAAATTGAACAAACAGTTGCAACAGTTAAAACATTCGAAACAAAGTCTGAAAAATCAGATAGGAAATTGACAACAACTTTATGGTCGATAAGATCACGAGAGCTGAGGTCGTTATGCAGCTCGACTTGTTGGTAATCAAAAAGAGCTGCCATACTTGGTTAATTCAAAATACTCCAATAAACGCAACAGTTTAACCGTCTCCAGTTACTTCAAACAATATTTCTAATTTTTTTAATTCTTCTGTTCATCGAGTCAATTTCAGAGTACCAATCTTTTGTCGGCGATTTTTTCGGCTCAATATTTGATTTGAGTTTGCTTTCAAACCTTCGCTGAAGTGTTTATCTTAACGATCCATAAACAAGCCGTAATACTTAAATAAAAGCGCCGAAATCCTCACTTCATCATTGTCAAATTCGTAGGGCGCTCTCTTGCGTATTTTTCATCTCTTCATTACATAAGCCTGTCAAATCACCCATTTATCAACCCATAAAGACGTCTAGTACACCCAAATAAAACGGATCACAGCTAAACCGATCCAGGATTAGACGATAGATAATTTATGTCGGCTAGTCGAGATAACAATTTTTTGTGGATAAGAAAGGTTAAGGGAAGATAAACATCCCTGCCTCTGGCACCTTTTTGACAATTTGGTGTTATTTTAATACGCTTTGTTCCAAAGGGAAATATTTGCCATACCTGCATCGAACTAAACGGCCATAACGTAATGAAGTAGCGGTACAGAATCTTGAGTTTCAGTAAAAGTCAGTTCAGTCCCCTGCACAGACCATTACAGAACTAGAATGCGTCGTTGTAACGCCAAACATTTCCTTATTGCCAATATTTCATCTCTTTTTAAACACCTGTTAATAAAGCCTACTCCCACACGATCGAAGTCTGAAACCGATTCAACATAACGGGCTCCAAATAATTATCAAACCGATAACCGCAGAAATATGGCCATTCAGGCATAAAAAATAGTTTGCTGCTTCCAGAAACGCTCAGGCTGGAATTCGAGCCGAACTGTTGAAAAAATCGCTCGTTGTTATGACTATGAGCGTGCAACATTTATTGGATTACAGTATCAGCAGCCCACAAATTTTCACAGGAAGTCGTCGAAGACGTGTACGCCGAAAGTTGAGATACAATTTCGCAAAATCGCAAGCTGCCGATAATGGCCACTGCGGATATATGAGCACCTTAAAACGGCTTTTATTGAAGTCATTAAGTTGGTACGACCGTAATGCTAATAAGCACTTTATGCGCAAGAAGTCACGTAATGCGCGAATTACGTCATTGCGGTGTCCTATTTTGTACATTTTTTCGCCACACGTTATCCTTTTGGTGTAAAAAAATTGACGTCGAAAATTTTGATTTTAATATAAATCGTCAGTGGAAGAAATTTTCATGTTGTTTAAAGCTGTTCAGGTCATACCATTTAAATAAGTTACGAGTGGCGATTAAATGCAAATACTGCAGCAGAAGCTACTTCCGCCTTTGCGGTTTTATTAATTTATTTTGCTCGTAAAAACTAGATTTATTACAAAAATAAATACTTATTTCATGAAATGAGTTTAAACTATCTAGTTTCTTCTTTTTCCTG
>QDEB01122114.1:0-15196 GCA_004193795.1 Asbolus verrucosus | reverse complement strand
GTAATTAAAAATCTTAAAATTCAGCCATAAACAATTTTTGAGTAATTTAAAAAAAAGCAAATTTCTAAAAGATAACTCCGTTACGATTCAGAATTCGACCGCCATGAATTTCAACTTTTTGACTCAAAATTGACCAAGGAATTTGAGTTGTAAATATTGGCCCAAGCTTTGGAAACATCACCCCTATATAAAATTAATTTAAACTGAATCCGTGGTTTCTACGAAGAAGGGATAATCTTCAAATGGAATTCAGAGCTAATTTGTATATACCTATAATTTCGTCATTATGAAAAGGGCCCCACTCTAAACGTCAAGCTCAGATAAGGTCATTTTATTACATTATGGCGGTACCGTAATTCTAATAACATTTTTTTTAACATTATACACATCCGTACCAGTGGATTTTGATTTATTATATGTATATTTATTTTGATCAATTCAACTTTTTTCGATGTCATGGAAATTCAAACAAAAAAATTTTGTAATATTTGTAATTACAATAGAGAAATTGTTTAAAAGGATGCATCGTGTGGGGTGAAATTCATTATCATTATGGACATCGGTTTTTCAAGTTAATGAGGTGTTTAGGAGCAGTAGTGAATAATAATAATTTATAATTACGTGATAGTTATTCCATTAGCATAAGACACCAATTTCTGAGAGTCAATTCGCATAATTTATTTAGCTTGTGCTAAATATGATTATACTTAACTATTTACATAAATCTCATTCCAAACAGACTTAAATACATTTTGTAGTTGACTGTAAACCAGTATTCACAAAGATTTGGTAAATACAACTTGAAGTAACTAGACGTGACTTGCTCTATTCAAATCGTAAACGTTTCGTTTAACAATACATTTAACCAACCCCTTACCGGGTTTTAAGGTTATAACGATAGCGTATCGTTGACGTAAGTGGGCCATAAGAGAGCTATGAATGTTAATTTTTATTTTAATTGTAAACAGAATTTTTAAAAATATGTATTAAAAAGCTTCTTAAAAGAGAAATTCCTGTGTCTGTGCCTTTTTTTATGTTATATTTTGCAGATTGTCAAAATGTGTAGATAATCATGGTAGTTACGGTAGGGCTAATGTGTATAGCAAAAATGTGTTTAATAATAATAATTCAGTCTTAACTAAACAACAAATTATTCTCGTAAAACATGTTATTGTGCCTAGTTCAAATATATTTATCATTTTATGTTTAGTGTTCGTTTTCTTAAAATAGTATTACATAAAATTATAAAAAATAGACTTATAATACTTAAAGGGCATCACGACTAGTTGTAGGCTAAACTATTTACATATTTCTAGAGATGAGGATATGATGTTTTGTTGTAAATGAGATTTATTAGTTCAATTTTAACATGGTGATATAGTAGGCACTGTTAGGATAATATGTCAATGAAAATAATTATTGTTCAGTCAATAAATATATTGGTTCTATTTAAAAGCCCCAATAAGTGAATTCACACCATTTTGTAATATCTCTATGCTTCCNNTTTATTTTCATTCATTGAACAAGAGATAAATAGGCAATATAAATCTCATTCCAGAATGAAACGTGCATTGACCGTTGTGATTCACATGGTGCTGGTCAGTATAAATTATTCTGGCTCAGCTCGTTTATATCTCTAAATGCTCATATTACTCTGGAGTGAGGTTTAACAAACTTTGTTGATGTCTCAGGCTTTGACTGGAAAATTGGTTGAAGGGTATAAAACTGGGATTAGTAAGTACATGAATGAAAGTAGCTTTATATTCTACTTCAGAATTTCGTTGGTGTATTAAGGGTCTCTCGACCTTACATATTAGGGCAATTATATCTGTTGGTTACTTTGAATTAAGCAGGGCAACGTTAATGTAGATTCTGGTTTGGTGGTTACTTTTACCTGAATTTCCTAACAGAGAACATCTATCATCCCTTAAACAAGATTTAATCAGGCCAGCAGTATGATAATTGCGTAACCTTGAGCTGTTACTTTAAACAAACGGAATGATTTATTGTCAGAATTAATGATTTCTAACTGAACTCCCCACCGAGAGAGAACGTCGGTCATCACTTAAGGTGTAATTAGTAAAATTAGCAGAGGCGACGCGTTTTCTTTCTTGGTGATTTGCAGTATTTTTACGAAAGTGGGTAATAATTTTTATGGTTGTAAGTATACTAATGTTTGTCGAAATCTTCGTCACTTCGTCCATTACTTTAAAACGGGGGAGAATAAATTATCTGCAAATTTAAATTAGAGACGAGAGTTTGCTTTACAACCCTTTTAGCTAGGCTATGATGTGAACAAACGCGACCTAGATATTGTTTTTTTCGTTTTTAGCTGTATTAAAAACGCTGTGTTTTACATTTTAATGTATCCCAATTAACTTTATTTGTTTATTTTTTCTTTTGCTTGAATTTTATATATATTATTATGAGTAATTTGGGAGTTCCCTTTAAAGTGTGCCCTATTCAAATTAACCGGTAACAACATATTTCCGAATTAAAAATGATTCTTAGCTTGATGTAATGGTTTTTGCGCCCTTAAGTGCTCGTTTCTAGTGATAAGGCACCCTATTCTGACCATCCGCGCATAATCTTATCGCGATTTTATTCTCGTTTTTGTTAATACAATTTTGGCGTGTTGCACTTCACTCTAGATCCAGCCAAAGAGATATAAGGGCTATTTATGCTATTATTTCGTTACAGAGAAGCAATGAGTCACGGATTTTATAGAACACCACAAAATATTCATTTTGTATTGATTTCTTTTCCAAGAGATTCGAGTTACTGGAATCACTTTTGTATTACGAGTAAAATAATTTCCTCTTAACGACGTTAAGCTTCATTTGAAAGGACAATTTAATAAATTCATCAAATGCCTAGTGGCCTGGTTTTTGAGGGGGTTGGAAAAAACTCTCCGATTTGAATTTTATTCAGTTGTAATTATAATAATTATTCTTAAACCTTACTTAAAATACATAAGATATCAACACCTCATTCTAAATTGAAAACAATTTATCGTGTAAATGGGAAGGCAAATCCATGTAAATTAGAGAGCATAGCTTTAATCAGCTAACTAAATGCTCCTATAATTGTGGAACAAGGTTTACTTATTGAAGCACTTGCACCACAAAATAATACAATTATAACTTGTAAGTTTACAGATAGTGCAACATCTTACACTGTACAAATACATGGATATTTGTACTCTACATGATTAACTGAAAAAGAAACCTCATAAAAATATTAAAATGAGTAAATACGAGTAGAATGTCAACTCAAAACAAAACTCCTTCAAGTTATAAAACCTTCAATTTTTTTCTTTTCCAAACTGTTATAGTCGTAACTCAGTTAAAAGATCTAAATTTTATAAATTTTCAGATATTCATCGATGTCCGTCGATTTCGTATCATTTCATTTTCAATCTAAAATTGTCATTCTTACATTACTTACATAATTAAAATTTTTATAATAATCCTTTGTTTATCTTTGGCGTTTTATTTGTACTAGTTGTACTTTATACATGTACCTTTTAATCATAACGTATAAGTTGTTTAAGAAGTCGTTTTTACACCTTTGTCCCCTTTTTGAGAAAACTCATATAATTAGGAATTTTTAAAAAATGCTCGAGTCTTAGTCTAAAAATTCTTTTAGGTCAGAACACTGCATTTATTGTATTTGAATTTCAGTGGTCACAATTTTTTCGAAGAGATACCTGTGCAAGTTCTCGTTACAAATGAGTTAGTACGAATCGTAACTGTGTAGTTAATGTTAATAATGTTAATAATTGTTGAAAGCTTATTAATAAATAACAAAAATTTCAAACAGATATGGGTATACATACAATTATTTAAAAAAATTGGAAAATTTACAAAATTATTCACAATTGAAAGTTATTGCAAATATCTTAGTGATGTGAATTACATTACAAATACAAATTATCTGAGACTGATCTGATATTCTAAAACGGGTCACAAATAATACCTATAATAATTTATATGAATTCAAATCCGCTTCACACACAATATTTTAGTCAAAACTACAGACTACATTTATGACCAAAATAATTAGACATTTCTTCAGACGATTTTAATAAAAATTATAGATCAAAGTTCAACATATCTATTTAAAACGAATGAAAAATGGATGACTAAATTATTGAATTTAGGGTTTTGTGCATAGTAAGTAGTAGCAAGTGTATTTATAAAAAAAAAAAAAACTTTTACTATCAATTATTTTTATATTTTGTGAAAGTATATCGACAAGCGACTGTTCTCTTTATTCCTAATGTCGTTTTATGTAGCTTTTAATGAATGAACATTGTACTTTAATAATCTTTGATCTTTGACCCAATTATATTATGAATTTTTAACGAGAATTGTTAGTAAATCAGAAATTAATGAATTTTAATGTTTATATTAATGGATGGAATTATTTCTCATTTTTGATGTATTTTAATGTCTCAATTATTCCAAGAGTAAAAAGATGTTGTTCTGTCAGTTTTTATTTCTTACAAAAATAAATTAATATTCGGACATGTTTGATCTGAATGCTGTAAGTATAAGTATCTTTAAAACTACAATCAGGTTTTTAATAGTCGTACTAGAACAGTTTCAGTTTTACGCTTTATTTAGAATAATTTTTTAATCAAAATTTATGGGCAGAAGAGTTGCTTTTGTTTTTATAAATTAATTTTCCTAAATCTTTATGCTTTGAAGAGGCTAAAAATAAATTTGGAAAGGTCGAAGCATACAAGCGTTAGTTTTAAATGCATTGTTATTGCATATTCAATACTTAAAATTTGTAATGTTTCACTTACGTAAAAACTGTTTGTTGAGCGATATGGTCAGAGTTGACGATGGCCGATTAAATACATCACACTGCTTATCCTAGGTGTGGATGCTTCGATACATTAATACCCCTCGGCATTTGATAAGGGGTGCTGAGTACCTTCCAGAATTTGCAAATTTAACCATATGAATAATTGAAACAGTGAACATGTAAATCTTAGTTATTTTTTTTCGTCGTGAAATTTAAAGCTGAGCATCTTTGGGAATCTGTAAAATTCAGTGGCTGTTACACATAGTGAATGCCAGAGTCGATATTGGAATATATTAAACTGGAAATTGTAGGCCTTTACAAAGCCAAAAGATTTGCGCGAAAAAGATATTCTGAAAAACAAAAGCAAATAGAACTTTTTATTATTTTAACTTTGGTATGATTTGAATAACTTGCAATATTCTGGACTTTCCGGTTAGTTAAACTTCGTTTCCTTTTTCCAGAATTTAATTACATTTTAATTGGTAAGATTTTTGACTTCTCGGCCTAAAGAAAAATGAACTTACTGTACTGCAATGAAATAAATATTCTGAGTACTGAATCTTCCGAAAAAAAAATTTTTAATCCCAAATCTGTTTTCTATGGGATCAACAAACAGAAGGGAAAAAACTGAAAATTAGATTTCCTAACATTTTGTGTCTAACATCTAAAAAAATTGGGCTGAAAAAGGACTAATATGTATAATATTTCATATGAGTGTCACTCTAAGTAATATTTTTATAAAATCATAAACTAATTTTTGATATAAATGTATCCAAACGTGATAGACCATGTAGTTCCTAACTGACGTCAAAGATGTGGACAAAATTTTGAAATTAACTTTTCGTTATGTACATGTATTATCTAATATTCTTAACGAAAACATACGAGAGAATTATATGAGCTTTCAATTAATTATTAAAATTCTGTAAAGTGGAAGGTACTCCTATCGCATATTTGATAAAAGTATCAACCGATTCTGTCACTAATATAATGTATCTTCAAAATTTTATTGTGATGAAGCGCTAAAAAAACAATATATAGCTCATGCAATACCTATAAAAAAAATAAATAAAATATAAATAAAAATAAAAAATAAATAATGAATATTTTAACAAATTCGTAAGCATTTCTGTTATTAATGCTAATCTGCATGCAAAATTGCGTTTTATTCCAGGGTCTAGAAACGCTAACAAACGATCGATAAACAGGAAATCTAATAGTTTGTGAAATATTGTTACCACAGTACTTTCCCTTTTGGGGAGTTAAAGAGCAAGTCTACTGTCAGCATTATTTGAAACTGTCATGATCACATGGTTTAACTCAAGAAAGCTTTTGATCTCTGATGTTTCAATTTTTTTTATCGTTTTAACTTTGTGAAGTCATATCATATAAGATTGGTTGCTTATATTGAATTTTTTTTTTCGATGTTTATCTTAGAGCATGTTATTTTTTATTAAGTACAAAGTTTGATGCTTTTTATTGAACCGATGCATTAATTTTTCACTTGTTGGGATCACTTTTTTAAACTTTTTCGTTTCATTTTTCAAACGACGTACAGATTAATCAAAGTTTGTAATTTTTACATATTGTGAGAGAGGGGAAGAACACAAGATTTTATGTTTTTATATATTTCAGGTCTACATTGTGAACAGTTAGATTTGTAAATTTATCTCGCTTGTGAAATCTTGGAAACTGTGTACTTGATGGAGTAAATACATTTTTATGGGACCTCAGATGAACATTTTTATCGCAAAAATAGGTCTATTATTTGTATTTGTGTCTGATTATTTTTAAAAATACAGTGAGTAAAATCTTGTGAATTTGTTTTTATAAAATGAGATTATAAGACAGAAACAGATAAAATGCCTGAAAATTTTCATCAAAGGAAGAACTGCTTATTATATATCACTTTTCTGTAAAGGGAAAATAACTTCCATTGTAAATTATCACAAGAGCATAATAGTTTAATAAAATATTATAAATAAATATTATAAATAGCTTATTTCAAGAAATGAAAGGATAAACACCTTAATCGAAAAATCCAATTGCAAACTTGACTGTTCTAAGGAGAAAGCTACCTACCAACACAATAATGTTAAACCTGTACACAGTGATTAGTAATTATTGCCTTTTCTAAAAGTAAAACAAAAAAAACACTTTACAAAAACTCAAACCTATTTCTATAATCAAGATCTATAATCTATAAATCTATAATCTTCTATAATCTATATCTTTTATTATCAAAATCACTCACTCGCTTCCTACTACTTTCTTGCCTACCTATTTCCACCAGAAATTAATACCTAGATCGAATTCATATTCCACGCTTCCACCCATGTCTCTTCTTTCGTTCTTTCAGCTACAATGCTATCTCTCAGTTTAACTCTGTTACCGATGTAAAGAAATTTTCTAGTGCAGATTTTAAAAAGCAGATTAAAATTTATTTTTTAAATATGTAAAACAATGATGGGGGGACATGTATGATTTTTAATTGTATTATATTTCTATATGTATTGTATTTTAGCGGACAATTTCATATTTTATATTTTATTGTTGCTCATTATGTTTTTTTGTGCTTTTGTTATTTAGATTATAATTAATCAAGGAAAGTGCTATATTTATTTATATTTGTTTTTTTCTTTGATTTATCTTTTCTTTTAATTTTGTATGGGATTTGATTTTATGGGTTAAGTTGAGTAGCTTTATTCTAGACTTCGCTTTAAATATTATTATTATTATATGTCTTATCGTATCTTTATCTTTTAATTATTTCTGCCAACGAAATAGCTTAATTGACTACTGGTTGGTTGTATTTTTTCAAAAAACCATTTATAAGTAAGTACATTTAGTTTGTTCGTTGGAACTATAACAAAGTTTTTCTTTTATTTCCTTTATTATTTATTTCCGTTCGACTCCCATTTTTACTGTTTGTTAGTACAAGGTTATTATAAATGTTTCTAACATGGTAGTTGGCTGTGATTTATTATATACGACGCATAGATTTGCCGTCTTTCAATTTCTGGACGTGTAAATTAAGATGCTCTAAGTTAGTTAACGCAGCCTTTTTCAAGACCTCTCCGTGTAGGACATTGGTTATTGAGGTAAGAAGTAAACATTTTAGTTCATCCAAACATAAACACTTTGCGACCTTGGAATGACAGGGTTGTAAGTGAAATTTTTGACATTTTAATATATAAAATACAATTGAACTGTAGAATTAGACACAAAGTCCTACCACAAATATTAGGCAGGACTTTGTGTCTAATTCTACATTTCAATTTTGTCTGATCGCCTCTTAGAGGATGGAGTTTTATCCTTTATCAAATACAAGTTGGACAGTATCAAAATCCCAAAAATGTCAAAATATCACAACTCTGTCATTTTAAGGTTGCGACTTGCTTTAGGAACAATGAAAATGGTTTATTCCATGGAACAGGATACATTTATTGTAATGCCTTATTATTCATTCAACAATAATGAATGGACTGATTGAGTTTCAGCCTGTTAGAAGTATCCCAATGTTCAAATTCAGGAAACGTCTTTGGTGGCCCATATTAGATATGCAATCAACAGATTTGTTCTGACTGGAAGTGTAAATAAAGGAAAATTAACTGGAAGGCCTCTAGTATCTGAGGAAGTTGTTGAGGATTTAAAGGAACAACTAAACAACACAAACATTTTTCACAAGATTATCTCAATAATCGGAAGTATCTCTTATCACATGCCAAAAAAATCGTTAAAACAAGGTTGCATATGCATCTTTATAAAATAACTAGCCTGGTTTCATCTGTTCGGCCATGTGATATCACAAAATTTCAAAATCTGGTCTTCCAAAAATCCACATGTTTTTATCGAAACACATCTCTTAAAAGTTGGTAGTTTCTCATAGGCGAGCATACGGGCCCCTCTTCTTTAATGAAACCATTAGTGGAAAAAGATATGGGCAAAACCTTTTGGAACCATTATTTGGATATTTAAAAAACCAAATGTTGAAACAACAATTTAATGACTTAGAAATGCTACGAGAAGATATTGATCAAATAATGTTGCAGAAAATTTTTGATAATAAAGGAAGAAAAATAATTAAGTGTTTGGAGTTTATGGTGAACATTTTTAGTCTTTTCTTTGAGAACAAAACATTTGTTTTGTGTTGCGTATACTTTTCAATTGACGTACTTTTTCAATAAAATTTTAATCGATTGAACAAGCGAAATTTTTTTTGGACTGATTTGGTTTTAATGATTTGTGACAATCTTTCAACATTATTTGAAAGCCCCTCGTTTATAGGCAACCAAATTATCACACCGGAAATGGAAGTGTAGGTATAGTATCTTAATAGCAGTAGTATAGGTACACCAAAATGTATTAGCGGCGAAGTTCCACAACCAACTGTGATGTTAGAATCATTTATAATAACCCTGTAGAAACGTATTTTCTAGACCTTGCGGAAAGTCTAAATCATTTTTGTTTCTCTTTTCTGTATGTCCGCCTATTTCCACTTCAAATAAGGAGTTAATAACATTCTTGTCTTAACTCCTCTCTTTATTTTCTTAGATTTTGTTCGACGAGATGATTTATGTTATTATTTCTTTCTCTCTGTTTCTTGTACTAAATTTTGGATTACTTGTTTTTTATTTTACCTATTATATTTCATATTCTATATCTTAATTTTCTAAATTTGAACTTTTTTGTTTTTGTATGGCTCCGTTTGCTGTTATTATCAATTCGTCTGAAGAATTCTGTAAACTTTTTTCTTTAAATTTGTTTGCTCTAAGTTTTTTCTATATTTTTTAACTCTCTATTCCATCTATCTGTTGATGGTTGTATCTAGATATTTTTCTTTTTTAATTTGTTTAATGCTGGATTCGAATTGTATTCTGAACTGCTTGTGTGTGCTTAACTTTACACAATTTTAAAACAAACATTCGCTATGCTTTAATTATACTTATATTGTTTTCCTAATTTTTGTCATTAATTCAACTAATTTCTCTTTTGCGGTATTAACATAGTAAGTTACATGCTGTTCATGTGTGTTAGAAAAAATAAAATTCATTGTCTTTTTTTAGTTCAATTGACGTCATTTGTGAAATTAGTGAGAATCAAGTGCAATAAAAAAAAGTTTAACAAATTACCTTTTGCGGATTATTATACATATTTTTGTATCTTTCTGATTTGCGAGCGAATTCATATAGGAACATACAAATTAAGCTATTGTACGTAAGATAGTGAAGTATTTAACAACAAAAATTTTAACATAGAGCAGATTGAATTTGAAGAATAAAATTTCATCATTCTTTTTGTATTAACCCCTTAACATGATCTTGTATTGTTTAACTTTATGGAAAATTGCATTTTTAAATTTTAATGAATGCAGCAGATGAACATGTTGTGTGTGTATATTGTTGAAATAAAAAACATACCCACATGTTTGCAGGAAGGGCCCCCTGTAATTATAGAATTACTATTGAATAAAAAAGCTAGGTAAATATAGCCCCTATTCATTATTCAAATGGTGATTCGGGTGGTATTGAGTGGCGTTTTCGAATTTCTATTCTGAACACGGTCACATTGGATTCGGAACTCTCAAATAATTTTATCGTTTTGTGCTACTGTTGTGCCGTTAAAATTTACATGGAATTCAAATAATAACAGTGCCAGATTGGCTTCATTGTATTATGACGGTTTTTATAAATTGCTGAGAAAAATCGCATTCAGTCTGATTGAATTTTAAATTACAAAACTTCATTGCATAATCAGCGTTAACTATATTTAACTGCAAACTGAGTCTGCGGTTAGTTTAATGTAATTCGCTTTTCGCAAACACATATTTAAAATGCAGTCGACATACAGGTAGCGAACTTTTGACGTAAGATTTATGGGACTGGGTAAAGTTTCTTTCACAACTGTTCGAGTAAATTAAAAACCTATTGAATTCCTTTGTAGCCCTGAGAATTTTACTCAGGTCAGGTTTTCGCGAAAAATTGTTTCCACAATGATTCATTTTAGTTTGTTGGTTCAACGGTGCGTTATTGGATTTCTGAAAAGTTTCTCGACGGTTAGGGGTTATGAGGCGAGTTTTTCTCAAATGATCCGATAACTGTCTCGTAATTTGTTTTTAATCTCGACAGATTTGAGTCATGCTGTCGGCTGATTTAATTAGCAAAATATCCATTCTACTTTCTAAATTGGTCTTCCCAAACTTGGTTTTATAATTGTTTTGAAAACGTAATTTCATTTTCAATGTTGTTACATAAAAATACTCCTATTCATTTACACTGAAACTGAGGTTCTGCACTGCGTATGACAGAAAAAAATTACAGTGACGTAATACTAATACATTTATTAGTGTTATCACAGATTTTTGTATCATTTTCATAAATGAATGTGGTGAGTATCTCAGTATGATTAATTGGTACTGAAAATACTGTTTGTCTACCAATTAAATTAATTCGTTATTTCAGGGTTTATTATATTTATATAATTCAATAATTTAACATGTTGAAAATTAAACATTAAAGATTTCGAATGGAAAAGATTCATAGAACGTAAAATTATTTATGTTGCTTGAATTATTATTTATGATCGGTAGGCAGGTTGTGGTCATCACTAAGTGATCCCATTGTTGGGATACATTTATGGGACCTCGTAGATCCCTTGTACCTGCTTTTAGTAGTTCCACAATCAAACTACAGTTCAAACCTTATGGGCAACAGCGTATGCTATTTGACCAAATGGTGAAATTAAAATTTGCAACGTATCAAAAATTTTAATCAGCGATTGTGCCTAAACTAATTAAGATAGCAAATTGGTGTTATGGTAACATATTCTTATTTTTAACGTTTTCTATAACATATTTTAATTTCATTTACATGGTCTCCAGAATCCCATAAGATGTGTGCCATGTCCTTTATGAGTAGCAAAAACAACTTTTCAAGAAAATTTTGTTTTTAGTTTGAGATACAAATTATTTTTATCTTTTTAAGGAGACGTGGGCCGGACTAAAAGTTTTTGTCTCCTAAAAAGGAGCTTCGGCGCCTTCTTTTCTCACTTTTTCTGTTTACTATGAAGTGTATTAAAGAAACTAAGTAGAATATTTATTTATATTGTGTGTTTTTAGAGTACTCAAAATTTAACAAGATCTCTCACCTTCTTTTGTCCTTATTCGTGTTTAGAAATCAGGATCCACATTCCTGCAGCATAAATTGAACAAATGTTCAAAAAATATTTTCGTTTTGTTGAAATATTTCACATACGAAGTAAAATAACGAAATTGCTAACATGCGAATAGTTGTGGTTATGGAAGCTTCATGGTCGTTACAGTGTATAAATAAATTACGTGATTATTCCATTTGTTCATCCATCATCCATCGTTCAACGCCAGAGAACACAAAGAAATAAGATAAAGTCAGTTACAGTGTTGAAAACCAGTGGTTTTTCGAAAATGAACAAAGCTGGATGAATACATGTGGTGAAAGGTTTATTGTGTTATCTTATATTTATTTTATTGCAGAAAAATAGCAGATATGACAGAATTTTCATCAACATCGTGTTTTCACATGAACGGTTTTTATTAGTATAATGCAAACGTTGGCTTTTCGGTCTCTTCTATGGTTGCCGACCCCTATTTCGTTTAATATTTACAATCTTTCCTAGCGGCAGGAACAGAACAGGATTGTATTCAGTCAAATCGATAACATAAGCCTTAACGCCGCTAACGAGTTGGTTAATTTTTAATCTGCAGCTGTGATCGAGTTGAGGGTGTGCCGGATAATAACGTATTTTTGATATTTCAGGGCGGATTGTTCTATTACTATGGTTTAAATGAAGAACGGTGAATACGGCTCTGTAGAGGGCACGCAACGCGTACAGTGCACACCCTCTTCTCTGCTGGACCACCGCTATTGATCTGGACTACAGCAGCCATTCATGGAGCCGGCCGTAGTTACATTGCGGCTTTTCTCTCTCTTTCTCGTTGCACTGCATTGCCTTTGCATGTGGTTCATGGTGAAAGTAAAATTTTGATCGTGATCTTATCTACGGTTACCATACGTGGAATAATTTCTGCTTCGGCTAATACCAAGACACTGCGCCAAATTGTGTGAACTCCGAGGATCTTCGAAGCTTTCAGCTTTTTTCTGGAATTTTGAGAAGTACTCGTGATTACATTAATACTTGAGTACTTTGACATTATTGGGATTACTACATTTGCATATAACTAAAATTAACATTTTACTTTATACACATTTAGCAATTTTTTAAATTCTAAAAATGTCTGTCGAATTATGCTTGACTATTACCGAAGAAAGGCATTCGAATATAGGCACACAACCTCCCTCGCGTCATTATGAATCCTAATTCAACATAAAAGTTTCGATGTGACAGCAATTATTGTTAAGAGCAGTAGATAAAGATCTTTATTTTACTTTACTATATTGTGTTTTTCATTTACAAAAGTAAATTAATTAAGGTGGGTTCTTAATTAAATATTTGACAACGCAAGTGAAACAGTGTTACGGGATTTAAATGCCCTCTTTATTTGAACGTCATTTGTTCAACATATGTTGTTAACGGATCTTCTTGTTTCATTTCGTTGAATGGTTTTTGATGAATTTGACTTTTCATGCGCAACATTGAACTTTATTGTTTTACTTTTATGGTGATAAAAAAGATTGTAGGCTACAATGTGGGTTAAGGATAAAATAATTATTGTTTAAAATTGTGTTATCAAGAACAGTTATAAAGCATAAAAATTATGTCTCAAATAAAAAAAACACGTAGATAACGCTATTGTAACAATTGTCTATTAATAGTAGTAGCTATCATGCGAATTAAACTCGGTTTACAAGATCTAATCTGAAGCTAGAAAAGTGGAAAAATTTTATGTCTCACGCGTAGTCAGCAAGTCTAGCAGGGAATAAACAAACACAATAATCCGTTTTAAAGTTAAATAACACCCTGCAAATCGAAAGAACTTTTAAAGCGGTAACAGGATGATACAATGTTGTCATCTGATAAAAAAGTAGGTGAATGCATAATGATACATAATTGTGCTGCAGTATCATCCTTGTAATAAATAAAAACTGGAACAAGTACACTATTAAAATAAATTTGTCGACTGTTTATGGCCGATGGATTTAAAAATTAAAATTTGCATGATGCTAATGGCTTTTATAATTATGTTATTTTGTAACATGATGCATTCCATTTTTTGTCAGACCTCCGTTTATGAACTTCTGTTATTAAACCCTTTGTATTTTTGCCCTTTGTCATTAAAACTAAGAACTGGGTCATAAAAAAGGTATTGCTCTGATCAATCCACCGGTCAGGAAGGCTATTTTCATTACGGATACAAATGCATCAAGTAATGATTTGGTACCAGTCACCACATATCTATTTTTGACTGACAAGTTTTTTTTACATTGACAGCGACTTTGACAACTGGAACAGGTAGGTTATGCATCCGTATGGGTTACCTGCTACGGTTACCAAGTAATGACGATAAACAAGGGTCAGCCATCCAGAAATGGGAAATCCACTTCGAAATCAGGATGTAATCACGGTCGTTTCAGTATTTTTTTTTAATTTGATTTATTTAAATAATTAGCACTATTAATATATTGCTTTTAGTAATTCTTTTTCTATAGATTTGTCTGTAGGCATTGCATAAAGGGTCACGGAAAGAAGGTCTTCTATTTTAATCAAATTTGATGAGAGTTTATAATATTTATTGATTTTAAAAGAATATTTTTTTAAATATGCAGTGTAATAAAAAAAAAACTATATGAAGTATGAGAGTTTGACTACCTTTCTGTTGTGTACTTCAAAATTTTATTGAATGGAATTCATTGAGTGATTGATTGAATGATTATTAATTACTTATAAACCTGAAATAACAGATTGTGTTGTTTGAACTATCAAGTACTTTTACAAAACGGATTAAAATTTTGAATTCATTTAGTCTTTTTTTTGCACATATTGTAGGTTTTCAAGTTGTTTATCCGTTTTTATTTTAAATTTTTGGATAGATATCCATATTGTTTTCTTTTTCTCTCTGTTGACATAATGAATTATTTTAATCTAAGGTTTTCAGACAAGTCGAAGTTATTGCTGATAATAATACAATTAATCAAATTGGTTTCAATATAATAATTATTTTTGCCATAACCAACAATCGTAATTAATTACACTGTGCTAGCTGCAAAATGCAACTAGGTGGGCACCTGGTGGACAAAACACAGCCGTGTACGCTGAGTCTAGTAACACAAAATTTATTGAAAAGTTAGCTCGCATTTGCTAACAATTGTAATTTAACTATTTGTGACACAAAGATCAGATCAAAACGTAATTTTGCATATTTTTTGGTTATTTATTGGATATAAAT
>QDEB01122089.1:0-10462 GCA_004193795.1 Asbolus verrucosus | reverse complement strand
TATCGGTTTATTAGCTACAAATCATAGTAGGGCCCATTTCTGTAGTTGTGTATTGTCAAGTTGTCAACCCTCGTCAAAGCGGCACGCTTTTTCCATATATTTCTTCCCTTTACTATAATTTACTATAATAATGGGAAAAAAACCGCTAATCTCTCACAGATGGCAACTTTTTAAAAATTTTGTAAGCTACTAACTCAGGCGCTAAGTAACCGATTTTGATTTTCTTTCTTTTGTTTGCCTCCATTCGATGTTTGTGACAAACTGACAAAATTTCATCGTTTTATCTTAATTAATAATGAAGGGGGGCTGTGCGCCTCCCACAACCCTTTGAGCTATATTGCCCATTAACGAACTTAGATCTAAGAATTTGACAAAGAATCCGTACACAAAATTTGAACTCGATAGGTCAAACCGTTCTCACGCTATCGGTGTGATGTCCTAGAGGACCAGCGAGCGAGCGAGTCACATGGACAAGATCAATAGCGCTCCTCGCTAATGCTCGTGAGCTGAAAAAAACATCTTACNNTGAAAATAAATCTGTGACGTAGGGATCTTCTTTCCCGATTTGGCCTGTTATTGCATATTTATGAAAAATTTTGTCATTTTTCATTTAGCCAATAGTTACACATTTGAAAATGGATTTTTTAATTTCTAATTTTAATATTATTCATGTAGTCTAAATTTTTCTGTAAAAACGTTTTTATAGTGATCATCTCTTCCATGTCATCTTTGATTAGAATATCTTTTTCAACCTTTTTTTATTATGCGTATATTGCCATTTATTTTGAATTATTGTTTTTCAGTAGTTGTTTTCATTCGCTACATACTAATACAAATCGAATTTGTAGACATGAAAATTAATGCAGAGTCAAATTCTGTTTCACATTTTGTGCAATATGACCAAGGCTGAATGAAATGGGAAAATACTGCATAATACATTATAACCTGCTTAGATTCCATATGAAGTTTTTCAAGTTTTTTCTTTTGCAAAAGTTTTCGCTAGGAGTCGATGATTCCACTACATAAAAAATAAAACTGTCATTTTCCAGGGCTATAAATAACATAACAGAATACGAAAATACACGTAAACTTCACCATCATAAAACCATAAATTTCTTCTTATTTGCTTCAACCTGGAGAAGTTTTAAACTTCTTCGCACTCGATGATGCAAATTGTCCATAGAACATAATGAAACTGCTTGACGAACTGAAGCGTTCGGCCGCGACCGGGTGTAATTTTGACGTTTTCGAGGCCACCCAGGCAGAGGTAGGTTTCTTTCGATTAGGAACATATCGTACGACTGAGCTGTCGGAAAAATTATGTTTTCGATCGAAGATAGTCGAGTTATTTGTGTTAATAATGTAATTATAGCTCATTTAACATCACACCTTCATTAAATTCATCGTTGCATCCCTCTAATTATTACATTCGCTGCTTCCATATGTTTTTTATAATTACAGAGCGACTCTTAATTTCCTAATTTACATTAAAAACAACTAATCAAGTTTAGTATTCAAATTCTGTGCCATCAAGTGCGCGAAACGCTTTAAGTGAAAAACTTTTCGCAGTCGATTCAATTAAGCAAATGGTTTCGCTTTTGTTGTTGTCGGTTGTATTTTTTTATTATTATTATTTCCTTTAGAAATTTATAAAGCTCGCATTAACATTCTTTCCGTGGAAAGAGAGGGGGCCTTTCAAATTAAATAATCCGCCCGGCAACTCAGGGAAAAAATTCGTAATTGAATTATTTAATTATTCGACGAACAAGGCTCTGATACAGAGAGATGATGATAATACAGATTCGGTTTTATTCCGGCGTCGCCCTAATGAAGCTATAAATTTTAATCATTTTGTTAGAAATATTCTGTAAGCATCCGATTGCATCTGGACCCGAGTCGCTGATAACATTAGTTTTTAAATACGTCGTGCGTTTCGACCGTAATCTTGGAACATAATGAGCCATATAACCCCGGCGAAAGAACGGCCTTATAATGGGGCTATGTTTTATGTTGGTTATTAAATGATTCATTGTTAATTCGGGACCGAATGGACAGGTCGGCGCGTCGTGTTCGGAGGTGCTTCATCATCCATAACCGGGGTTACGTACGGAAGGCACTAAAAATGCCTTCGACTCCAACTACAGACGGGTTTGGTTTTTATGGCACCATCAGACGCGAATACGTTCGGCCGTCATACCGAAAAAATACAAATTTCAACGTCAACTAAGCAAAAACCGGTTTAATACAGAGCACGCAATTTATTGTGGCTGTTGGGGGTGGGTCTCACCACAAATGCATCAATGTCAATTTTTACGCTAAAAATTGTCTTGTTATGGAAATTTCTCTTGGATTTATCAATGTACAAGCCGGAAAGTAATTATAATTTATTCCCCCACGTCCGCATTCCTTGCATAACCAAAATATATTCAATTAACGTAAAAGCTTTTGTGCACTAACTATACCTACATATATTCATTATTTTAATTGGCGTTATTGAACGTACAGAAGGTTCGCCGATATTGCCAATAATGAACTGGCGCCCAGAATTATTTAAAACCACTATACTTGAATTGCAGTTTTTTCATGAGTTACATACATATATAATTAAAAGGATTTTTTACCCATCAAGGTAACAGAAGTCAGCTAACTAAAACTGACGTTTTCGATTTTCAAGAAAAGGGCGAGAAACAAACTTGACAATTATCATCAGAGAGCGGGCGAAAAGAAAATTCATCGTGTGAGCAATGCCTGTCTTAAGACATAAAAGGGATAGTTCCTTGGTGTCTTCAAATCTCCCGATAATTAATTTGGTATCGTTACAATTAAATTAAATTAAATTGCGTGACTTTACTGGGGGGAATCTTGTTTTCCAAACAATATATTGGAATAATTTAAAACTAATTTTGAAATGGAACATTTTCTTCCATCCACTCCGATGCTTATATGAACTGCTTTTGAGTTTATTGTAATTGTTATTTTCAAGTTAGCACAGTGATGTACTTGTAACTTGTCTTTTATTTTGTTAGCAAACATTCTTTAGTTCCTAATAAAAACTGATATGAGTAACGTCGTTTTCCGTTTAAAACTAGTGTTATACTTTGGATTATTGTACCTCTTGTATAGCTATCATCCATATTACCCTATTTTAAAAAATATATTTTTTTGCAATGAGTTAGTTTTATCAGCATTCGATATCAATTTTAACGAAAGTTTAGTTAAATGAAAATCATCCAGATCAAGAACCTATCTCCAGGTCAACCATTTCAAAAACTTTGCAAAGGTTTAATGATACTCGAACTGTTAAAAAGAGTCCAAAATGTGGACAACCAAAAAATTTGGTTGTTATGTTTGCTGATGCAGCAATTGGTTTTGAACCACAATATAAGTAGACGGTTAGTTCAAAAAATAATGAAACGCTAAAAGTATCATCCCCTAAAAAGTCAGTTGCTGCAAAAATTAAGCAAAGGCGACTTTGATCGCTGAATTGAATTTTGAGAAACAATGATGCATAGGATAAAGCAGGACGTCATCTTCATTTGATGACTCAACTCTTTGCTTAATTGGACACGTTAACCGCCATACCGGTCATAATTGAATGGCCAGCTAGGTCACCAGATTTGATTCCGCCTGACTTTTTCTTGTGGGGTCATGTGAAAACTCGGGTTTATGTCAACAGGCCACTCAACATCGAAGAACTAGAATTGAGAATATTAAGCCTAATATTTTAATAAATTCGTTGTCCAAGAAGTTAATTTAGGCCATTTTGGGCATCTAAATTAAAATTTTGCTTTACCATTAGAATTTCTAGTTAACTTTCATTTAAGCATGCCAATTTTACAAGAACCTTAACATTAAGGGAGTGGTAACAGAGGCTAATGCAACATTTTCAAAGCTAACTAATTTTTTAATTTTTTTTAATGTTAAATTTGTTCAATAAATGTATGTCACTGAATTCAGAAAAAAATACACTTTTCAAAAACGTCAAATTTAACCCCTAGTGCTTTTAAAAAAAATCAAGTTAGCCTTCATAAATAAGCATATTTTGTAATATGTTAAGATATGATATATTTACCAAATTGGAGTAAAATATATAGAAACTAATGGAGTGTGTTTTTGGATAATTTACGTCTGAATCTGAAAAACAGATAACGGTATAAAACTGAAAAGATTGCGGGTAATAGAACTGCTCTTAACCAAACCTCAAGGAGTTCTGACAAACCGTTTTCTAAATATTTAACTGTATCTATGCTTTTTAGCGACCTCTATGTAGNNTTGCCAATGAAGACTTAAAGATTTGCAAAGGTGTAAAAGAAAAACAAAAATATAATTTGATTTTCTTATTTTCATATATGCAACAGAAAAAACATCTGACTTTATAATTTATTTCAACAAAAGTTATTATTTTTCATTTTTCATAAAAATAAAAAAAAAATGAGAATCGAATACGGTTTGACATTTTAACGTGTATCCAGAATTAATTGATGATTTGGATCCGACCGCGGGTCAAATTTCATATACAGATTTAGATCCCGATAATTTTATTTTGTTAATACGAGTCTGATCTGGATCTGAATCTGAAAAAACACAAAAAAAAATTTTCACAAAATCTTTGTTCTTTCAAAGTTCACAACCAATTTAGTTTCCTTTAAAAACATCTTTTTAAAAATGTTTTAATAACTTTCAACATTCTATATTTCGTACAAATTAAAATTTAAAGATGCATGGAGGTAGATGAATGACAGCTGTAATGCCATGAGACTGAAAATAACCGACTTTCTGCTCTTAATTGCTACTGGGCGACTATTTTTTTAGAGAATGAAGCTTTTTTGCTCCACCAAAAATTGTACTGTCATGATTTAAGGCGGGAAAAAATTGTTTTTTAGCATTTTTGTAACATAAATGAATTTGAAAGTTCGTGAATACAAGTTTTAAATTTCTCAAGCACGTGACTAAAAAAGTTATATGTTAGCTATCAACGGAAGTTAAAATTTTAACACGGTATTTCAAAATGATAATTTGTACCTAAAGCATAATTATGGTGAACTAATAGCGTGGTGTAGGTTGTGGACCTCTACAGTCTATGTTTAGAGCTTGCAAGATTAATGATTAAGACTAAGGTAGTGGTTAGGGAATGAAGTAATAAATACAAAAATGGTCAAGGAGCTAGTAGTCACAGACGTCGCGAATCAAAAATCTTTGAAAAAAGGACGTAATTTATGTTACCAACTGACTAGAAATTTTCAACTACTACGTTACGTTTATAAATTTGATTAAACTCGACTTTTAACGTTTATTATTTTCGATTCATCGGAGCACATCATTGAACGACGAACAAATGGTGCTTTAATTAAATTATTTCAAGAAGTAAGTGTCTATGAACATATTTTTATTAACTTTATTAAAGTTTCATCGGAGTTGTTCGTTATAATGATACACAATTTATTTCAAATTGAAATTCAAGAAAATTAAGTTAGAACTTAGTCGGACGAAGTTGCCGGAACGTCTAGCAAAAAAACTTGCATCGTAGTCGCAGTGCAAATTGAAGATAATAAGTTTCTTGATGCCGTGTTTATGACTCGGTCAATTATTATAACTCCGGGGTCTTTTCCTTTCGCTCCCAGAGGTTATAGATTCAAGTTAGGGGCCTTTTTGCTTCATTAAGAAATTAGGTCATAAGCATAATGGGGTACTTGTAGTCGGGATAACTGCCAGGACAAGGTTTTGCGGTCCTTTCTCGTGTCATCGCGTCGTTTCACCGGTCCCATCGTCCTTCCTCCGGTGCAGTCGCTAATTTAGACATAAAACGTGTTTTTTTCCGTCATAACATAACCGTTCGCGTGCTGAAACCCGACACAATTCGGTTTTATCAGATTTTTCGTAGTAACGCAAAAGAACACAATCTGTACAACTATCGGATAACATTAAGTGGCGCCTTTCTAAATCGCTCACGCCCACGTATTCATGCAAATTTCTTCATTAGAGTAAAGGCGAGGAAATAGCATCTCCTCCAGCAATGCGCGACCACACTTCGTAAAGAACGGGGGAATTAATTAGGGAGTCTTTCTTTTTTGCAGGGGAATTTATCAGATTTCGGTTCAGCGAGTACAAAGGGGGCAAAGGCTACCGTGCTTGTTGAAGGGTCAAACCCCTTTTAAATCGGATCCTTTGTAGATCTCTTATTACTTTTTGTCGGCAAATTTCATAAGAGATTTGCACAATGAGTCGTACCCACGGAATTCCTAACGAACGCCACTTGTGTAATTTTAAACCGAGTTGGGTAAAAAAATCAACCGACGGAAAAATCGCCACGTCATGGATGTCCGTGCTTCACATTTCACACGATTTCCTGTTTTACATACAAATACGTTTAATAAGTATTTTAATATGCATAAGATAATCTAGCATCAAATGGAATTTATTAAAGAAAATTATATACCACTATTAAATAAATGAATAATTTAACGCGCAATATAGCGACATTTCTATTATGCCTTGTGGTACGGGATTTGGAACATCGCGTGGATGTTCTGACAGGTGGGTCTTAGGCGCACCCATTTTACCCAATTTGGCCAAATTACCAGTTCCGTCTAAGCTAACAAGACGACAGTAATCATTTTTTGCTTTTTTAACGCAAAATTTGGGTATCTGTAGCTGCTTCTCTGCAACAATACACCCACAGATGAAGGCGAAACTGTAATTTTAACTAATTTATAAGCGTCTGCCAATTAGGCAAATTGGTTTTATTTTCGAGAAACTCTTCAACCCGAAACTCGTAATTAACGAGTTTTATACGCCCTGATACACGAGTACTTATATTCATCTTATACTAACAGTTTGAATAAATAGGTAATAACTAAAGTAATTACTATCATCATTATTTTAAATATTTAATCTTCTTTAAAAGCCGTTCATTTATCACGAATGTTTTAATGTACCACTCATTCAGAGAAAATAAACAAACTGTAGATAATTGTTTATAATTAATTTCTACCATACTTGTCAAGAAGTGAAGTCGCTCGATATTTACATATAAATCAATTGAATGCAGGATCCATAATATACTCGATTATTCACAAAGTAGTGAGATCATCGTAATTGAAGTTTTTAAAAGGTTTTGTTGTTCACTTTAGATATGCAGACGTCACTGACCAATTAGTGACAATTTAGGCCACAGGTAGTAGGTATAGATAAGCATATTATTATAAGCATATTATAAGACGCTATATCTTTACCAAATTGAAGCAAAATATGTAGAAACTAACTGAGTGTGTTTTTGGATAATTTACGAAATCTAAATGTACATTGTTTCGAAATATTCCCAAAAATATGGATAACCTGTAAGTTTTCAAAACTATTTACATTGCTTGTGTATAGTAATATTTACTAGTAATTCTATGAATAAAATAACTTTCGTGTGGTAAGTGCTACTTTCCGAGTACTGTATTATATCGTGTATACATTATAAGGCTTATGATATTGTTTTGTGATCTTAAATTCTAAGTTTTAGAAACTAATTTTAATGAATCAGAATTGATTATTGTACATTTAGTATTAAGACCGCTTAAATTAAACGGGAGAAGTTCAATGAAGAAACATCTAGATGCAGATTTTTAATTTAAAATATGAGATACATTTCAATGCCTGCACCAATTTTTTAAATTATTTTATTTACCAATTTGTATTTTTTTTCCTTTTTTATCTCCAACAGAAATATTATTACTTTGTTCTATTCTTTCTTTATTCTTTATTTTTCATTTCCCGTTGTTTGAGTTTTCTCGTATTTATTCCTTTATAAGCATATTTGCATGTTTCTTTATAACGTGCTATTGAATAAATTTCCAGTTAGAGTAGGTTGTGACCATTACGTCACTTAGTTGCATTTTATACACAGCCAAGAAAGTGAATGATCACGTTGCTTATTGCCCTGAAGTGCAATATTTGCAAGCTCAAGATTCTTTCAACACCAGCCCAAATTGGAAATATTTTCAGTCACTCGTTATTTCGAGATCTTTGCAGGTTTTTATATTCTTTGTTTTTTTTATGCATTAAAATTGATCGAAGTGACTACTCATAAAATTGAACTTTTGTACTTTGAATTTTTCCTTATTTATTTATTCAACTGAATAAATTATCGGTTTTGTTGAGTATAATTAACAGATACATTTATTTTTAAAAGGAAATTGCCTGCCACTCGAAATGAATGTATTCAAAGTTTCTCGTTGCAATTTTACGCTATATTTTTTTAGAAATAAAATATCAGAGAAAGAACTTTAGGGAGATTTATTTCTGAGAGCAAGAGCTTCCTTTATTCGAGTGAGACTCGCTACATTGACAATTTCAATAATAACTTTAAATGCTTCATGCAATTAACGTAAGCGACTGTTTTGATAAATTGAGTAACAATTTTACGAATATGTGAATACGAAAAGGTTTTAATCAGAAACAGCAGAGAACAATTATTATAGTTGATGTAGGTATGTTGCAATTATATGTAAGATGCAATTATTATAACATAACCCTAAGGGAAATTATAGAGTTGTGGAATTAAAAATGCAGATAATTTCTGCAGAAGCAATTATCAGTTGTCTTTGCTGTAAGAAAAATTCCTTTGCGCTTTATCAAACGCAGAAAACATAAAAATTCCCATCAGTAACAGTTTATTAAATATGATTGCGGTTGCTGCAAGATGTTCCTTTCTTCAGTCGCCGCTGCGATGCTAACAATTAGTGTAAATATCAAAATCTCGGCTGCATCTTAAATTTGGATCTGCGATCCATAGCGCAGTAAAAAGGACTAAAACAGTCTGGGGCTGAAAACCTACTCGGAAAGACTGTGAGAATTTGAAGAGCTCACTTGAGACGAGACCTCGCGAGGACGAATAAGACCAAAAAATAAAAACAATTATTCAGACCATCGTGACTCTGAGATTTAAGAATCTAAGCCCAGTTCTTTAATTATAAGATTTCGTGCTCATTTTCAAACATTTCAGTGTTAAATATGAAACCACCAATTGTGGAGTTTGGACGACGTTTCATAGGTTTCTCAAAAAGCTGATTTGAGATGTAATCAGATTAAAAAACAACCACTTTCGTGTTTCCTGTGAAATCTAACACTGGAACGGTGTCGAAGACCCTCATCTGCGAGGCGACCATGTTTCGGGGCTTGCCCACCAATCGCCATCAGGAAACCGTCGTCATTCGATATGCAGATGATGTCAATAAGCTTGATTACAAAGGGGGGTCTGTTATTGCAGGCTTCAAGAACAAAACAACTGCCACTTGATCTGATGGGAAGTCGACTTGAAAAACCTACCATTGGTTGATAGCTGCATCCTGTTCCGAAACGACCAACCACGTGCTGGGTCTACCATTGTTTTTTCGTCGTTCCTAGCTAGGTAATTAACCGGAAGTGGCAGGGCGGATCGACCTAGCCATGCATTACATACTCGACTCATTATAGTTCCCACATCTGGGTGGAGCCACTAGAACCCTTCCGCGACTGCAATTTTTAAAAGTGCCTGTCTTGCAATGTGAACTGCGTTATTAGGGCTCTTGTGGAGAACATCACAATGACACATTATGGCGATGGAAAAGCTCGTCTTTGTTTGAAGCCAGCTCCTCTGATCGGGATCCGCCTCACAATGGAGCTGTGCAGATAACGCCCAAGAAGAAATAATAACAGGCCCAATTAATCTGCCACTAGATGCACCCAGTTCTTAATAATATCACAAACTTTTTCTGATATATAATTTGAAAACTTTGATGAACGCCAACTATTTTTTGCACTTTCAACAAATTAGTTTGAAAACTTTTACAGCCATTACGATATTTTTTACTGTCTAACAAAGCAGAAATTAAGTTATATAATTTTATTACATCATTAAATTTGTCAATCAAACGTGGTAAAATATAATTTCCGGGAAAAATAATTAACATCCTTATGTTTTATCGCCGGATGAGACTTATTTCACTTTTACTGCTAAATTAGATACAATAAAGCAGTGTCGAATGGGGATAACTGCACCTTATAAGACATTTTATAACCACGTACGAGTTGAAAGTGTAGTGGGTTCTATGAAATTTCTAGGTCGTAATGTAAATCTGCAGATATTTGGAGCAATTAGATATTTACAATTTTCAGAAAAATAAGAGAATTAATAACAAATCATATGATTAACATGACACGTAACGAAAGATCAGTACCACAAAAGCAACAATTGTAAGATATTCTAAGATCTTCTCGTAGATATATTGTTATTATTTGAAAATGTACTGGAGAATGCAAATTATCTAGAGTAAAGCAATTCAAGTGTAGTGTTCCTGCTCATGCATTTTTCAAATCTGTATATGAAAATGATGATCTACATTTATTTATAAACTGCGAACAAGCATCATAGAAACAACAAAGAATATTTGCATTTTTACAGATTCTAGATAAGCAGCTACAAGCATTTCATCCATTT
>QDEB01122085.1:0-14563 GCA_004193795.1 Asbolus verrucosus | reverse complement strand
ACCTGTTTTTTATTTAGACACCCGATAGATTTGCCACCTCTCAATTTCTGAATATGTGTTAGAATGTAAATTTAACATCTCGCATTTTTTACTTTACAGTTTTCATTGTTTATCACTTTTCAAAGTGTAAATTAGTGTTCTGAGTTATTTAAGGAAGCAAAAGAGTCTTTTTCAAGACTACCTCGTGCAGGACATTAGTTATTGTGGTAAGAACTAAACTAGTAGTATCGGTACACCAGAATTATAGGCGGCAAATTTCCGCAACAATACACTATTTGAAACATTTATAACAACCCTGTGTTCATTTAAAAATTTTATCAAGTCGCTTTTGACTTTTTGATAGACGAAGATGCCACAAAGAAAGGAATATGCTCTCTTATGTCAGAATTTCAAATTTGAAATTATGAGGACGAAATGATTCGCGTTTCCCATCCGTTGATTTCCCATTTTGTCCCCATACCGGTTTAATTTAATGATGCACGAATTCTCATGGGGTACATTGTATTTTTCGTTTGTCATTGACGTCTGTCAAAAATTGTGGACATTACTCATTTTGTTTAATTGTTTTCAAAGGTGACTTGATGCACTTTTCTAATGAACACCCATTACATACACATGCATACTAAGTGTCAGTCCAATTATTCCAGAAAGTATTTAAGATCGGTCCGTCTTCGATTTTGGTTTTTAAAATTTAAGATCGGAAATCGATTTTTGACAATAGGATATAGTCATTTGAGTGGACAATTTAATATTATTTATATCACAATTCATCACATCGTTAATATTAACACTCAAAAACAAATTAGAGTATCTAGAAAATCGTTCCTTTAACTTGCAGCAGGTTAGTCTTGAGAGTTTTACTGTAGCGCAGATCTATTGATCAAATAACTGTGTAACTGTCGGTCATAGGTCCATATAACTCAATGTTATTGTCACTGGCGCCCAAAATGACGTTTGAAAATTCTAAAAAATGTAGGTTTGAAAAATTGTAAATTTCTGTGCCAGTTTCTATTACAGTCTAAGTAAAGGCGAACGGAGTATTGGGATCAATACTATTAGCTATCATTGGTCTGAAAGAAGGCAGTCACAACTCAAAAGTTTTTTTTTTTCGTTTTTGATGCGAAATAATAGAAAAAGACAATCTTATAAGTGTACTTGTTACTTATAAATTCTTTTGTCTCTATTATTTTTCTGCATTTTTAGTATATATAATTTTTACAGTGTTTCTAAAAATAAATAATTTTTAAGTTGTGACATATACATATTTTTATTTTCATATTAGGCCTGAATCTGTTCGACCAATACAAGGAGTTCCCAGTGTTATAAGGTTATCGCCAAATCCCAGACAGTGGGGCCCTAACACAACAGAACAACAAAGTGTAATATTACAGCATGCGCTGACTAGCTCTGCTAATCAACCACTTGATGGTGATAATACGCAAATGCAGTCAGGTAAAGCCTATAAAAAAATATTATGTAGTTCATGCAGTGGAACTATTTCAGGAACTGTGTATTGTGTAATGCCTCAACCATCAGAAAAAAATATGATGATAATAAAAAATGAAATGGAAAATGACCCTAAAGAAAATAAATCTTTTCAACGACAGGTGAACTATGAATAAGTCATCTACTGTAAAGTTATTGATAGACACGTTCTAGGTTATTCAAAGTGACCATTTGATTCAGACTCAAACGATACACGTTGCTTCAAATAACGTTGCTAACTTGAATAATACACATTCCACTGAAGTTGGTATCGTACAAACAAATTCCACCAATGCAAGTCTGTTACCAGTTATAGTCAATCCAACTCAGCTACTGCCAGTTTTACCGTCTGCTTCACAATCAGTACTAAAGAAAGTTATGCCTACTGGTACTGTACAGCAGCCGACACCTCCTGTAATTGTCAAAACCGAACAAGGTATCTGTCCTTTCTTTAAATTGTGTTTATTTTTAAAGAATTCTTTTCAGTTTCAACAAATATTCAAAATCATAAAGATCATGTGATACAACACGCCACATTGCAGCCACAATCACATCCGCGAATATCTCACATTACTACATCATCTCAAGCCACTCAAAATCAGAGTAGACCTATAATACCTCAATCAAAAATTTCGGCAAATTCCCAATCGGCTTTTGTAATACCTTGGCATTCGATAGTACCAATTTTAACTGCTTGCCCTGATCCGACTTCTCCACCGCCATCAGAACTGTCACCCCCTCTTTCAGCACCTCCAGTTCCTATAACATCAGCACCAAAAATGGATACAGCAGATGAAGATGGCGATGTTGAATTAATGCCTATTCCAGCAGAAGAAGACGATGATGTTTTCGAAAATGAACCGACAGAGGCCAGTAATTTAAATGAAAATGCAACAAATAAGCGTAGAACGCAATCGTTAAGCTCCTTGCAAAGTAACGCTAAAGACAATAGCTTGGTTAAGGTTGTGCGTATGCGTGTTAGATTTTTTTGGCTTATACTGATCAAAGTACATTTTCAGAATAAAGACCGTATTAGGAGACCAATGAATGCCTTTATGATATTTTCTAAAAGACATAGGGCTTTGGTTCATCAACGTCATCCGAATCAAGACAACAGAACGGTATCTAAAATATTAGGCGAATGGTGGTATGCCTTAGCTCCTGACCAAAAAAGAAAGTATCATGAATTGGCTTCAGAAGTTAAAGAGGCTCATTTTAAGGCACATCCAGAATGGAAATGGTGTGTTTTAATTTCACATGAAAATCAAATTAATACTAGAAGCAATATTTTGTTTTTGATTACAGGTGTAATAAAGATAGGCGGAAATCGTCTACTGGTTCAACCCGGAGTAAATTAAGTTCTACTGGTGATAGTGTAGAAGTTGGCGAACTTCCGGTTAGTCCACAAGCTTTAAATTCTCCAGCGCCTTTATCTGAGCCTCCACGTCAGATTCTTCAAGATAATACAGGCGATATTTCAGACGATGATCAGATGGTAATTTGTGAAGAACCTGGTGGTGTTGAAATTGATCTAAAATGCAAAGAAAAGGTAACAGATTCCGATTCGGAATCACAAAGTGACATGGAAGCTTCAATCGAAAATCGAACATTTTCGCAACAACGTTTTAGTCCAGTAACGAATAAGAGTTGTACTGAAGTGACTTATAGACCTAAGCCTATCAAAGCAATAATGCCTACTTCAGATAGTACGGCTAAATTTAGTCCAGTTGCTAGTTCAAGCACATTAAGTTTTCATTATTCTCCTGTCAATCCTTCAGGTGTTACTGGATTTCAACCTACAGGAGGAGCTTTTAAAACTATGCCAGTTTCACCGAAAGTGGGCAAGTCTGATGTTAAAAACGACGCCAATGAAGTCAGTGATTCTTGGAGTAACTTCAGTGACAGTTCTAATAATATTGTCACTCTTAAAAGTAACGATCCTGTGTCTCAATGGGTTTCCTCAACAGGTATACAAACTAGCACTATTTCAACTAAATCAAATCATACTTTAACAATATTAAAACCTCAAGTGAAACAAACATCAATTATTCAAATGGGCGACAATCATAGCCAGAACAATCAGTTCCCAAATCAACCTGTCACCGTTGCTATTTTTACTGGCCAACCTGCATTATGTTTGTCTAATGATACTGAAAGATCTCAACCTGTTGTTGTAGTTACATCAACACCATCAGAGCATCCTGTACAATATGTTTATATGCCTCCACCTTTCACAGTGTCAGATTCAAATTGTCGAAATTTGTCACTTCCAGTCCAAATAGTACCGAAAACCGCTGCACAGTCTGTCATTGTCAGTCAACCACTGAACAAATCAGTTAGTCAAGGAGTTTCATCACAATCTGATGTGCAATTTTCACAGAGCCAAATTATTACATCATCAAATTCAGGTAATATGTTTTCATATTCAGTATATTTATATACGTAAGACATCTCTAAAAATGATCGGCATTTTTTGGCGTTTTTGGTTCCTGTTAAGTACTTCAGTAGGAATTTAACAATGCTTTACTCCATTTTATTTCATTAAGAGTAAAATATTTGTCTAAAATATTCGTATTCCACATCCATGTTAAATCGCGGCCAAATCAGTTGCTTCAATATACATAACATTGAAAATTTCATAATTTTCTGCAATTGAAAGGTTAAAGTACCATCACTTGGTAGTAGTACCTGCATGTGGTGAAATTCTCAATGCAGTTGTCGAGGGGTCGGGTATGCGATAGAACCTTTTAATGTAACTTCTAAATTTTGCATGTGAAAATTTTTCACTTTGCAGGTGCGTTTCTTAAATTTGATAATAGAGACCACAAATACATGGATAAAGATTCCAAGACTTGCTTGGCAGAGACTCATAGTAATTCCGAATCAAATTTACTGTCTGAAAGTGGTAAAAAAGAGTTCAAGTTGGCTCCTACACCAGCTCAGTTAGGGAAAGCACCTTTACAGAGACGCCAGTCAATGGGTAAATTTTTTTGTATTTTTTTAATAATATTTTAAGTTAATTACGTGTAAGTAGCTGTGTTTCCCTCTAATAACCAAGGATCAATTGAAAATTCTTCTGGTCCGCCTATGCCACCTTCCAGTAACGATAATGGATCAGATTGTTCTTTGATATCACCAGTTACAAAAAGGAGTCTTTTTAAAAGGAACAAAGAAGATGGAATGGACAGGTGAAGGTTAATAAAAAGTGTAAATCTAGTTGAGAATGTTGAAATTTTTAGAGTTTTAGAACAAGTTAATTTTGAGAAAAAATTCTGTTCATTACCTCAGTTTAAACCTGAAGAGTGTCAGTCTCCAAGTGCTATTTCGACGTCCAGTCCTGGACTTTTTGCCTACAATAAAAAACGAAATCTAAGTGCAACTCATAGATCTTCAGTTGATGAAGAGTCTGAGGGAGAAACTCCACAGTCTGTACCTAAATCTTCTTCTTCGATGAAACCGATCGTATTTTTTGGACCTGACTTTAATATGGATAGTGTTAAAGGTAAGTAATTGTTTTTTTTTTTTTTTACACTGATTATACCGAATGGAGACATTTTTACTATGGTGCAAAGTGAGATTTAAATTTAAATGAGGCCCGAAAATGAGAAGCGTCAAAAATTCGTTGTTTTTTTTTATCCTAGACCTAGAATATCAAAATTTTGAAATTTGTCCAAAGAACCCAAAATGTAGGCACGTGTTGGAAATGTTTTTCTTCAGTGATAATACTTATTGTCAGAATGAAGATAAACATTAGGTTATTTATATTCCATTCGCAGTATGACTGCATTTTGAGTTTAATCAATCACGTAAATGAAAATTGATTGTGTGGATATGTTTAGAAATGAGTGACATGGGCGAAGGTAGTTCGCCACGCACTCCTCGTACTCCAGGTACATCAAAAGAATCAGAGAAAGGTCATCGGAAAATATTGGAACAAAGAAGACAATTAGTGATGCAGTTATTTCAAGAACATACCTATTTTCCGACAGCTCAAGCGACATCCAACTTCCAGTCACTGCATTCAGATATTTTTCCGAGTAAATCTAGTTTACAGTTGAAAATTCGTGAAGTAAGACAGAAACTGATGGCTAGAAATAGCCATACTCCACATAGTGCAAATAGTCAGAGTAGTCCTGTCACACCAGCGGAACCCATAAATGTATCCTCTAGTAGTTAGCTAGGAATGTGCAATAATGTGTTGTCTTCCTTCTCATACGTTATCGTCAAATTACCTGGGAAGAACGGTTAGTGAAACATTTTATGTTGACAGTCTATTTGTGAACAAATTATTGTGTAGATAATTATTATATAGGAAACATTTGACTAACGAGAACGGACTTTTAATTTGAATTGATTGTTGGAGTAGTGCAATTATTGTGAATCTGTGCACCAATAAGTTGTATTATTTGTATTAATTTTATATAATAATTTATTCTGTTACAACAAAATTTTGGTTGCATTATCTATATGCATATTTATAAAATTACCAATTCCTACTTATTGCCATGTAAATTTTTAAGAACTATATTATTTACAAACCATTGTTTATATTACGTACATATTATTGGATGTATCAATTTTTGAAAATACGAGAATTTAGTTATATTTTATCATATATAAAAATATAAATTTTGGACTAATTCCTAATTTACATTAAAAGTGATAATTGAAAAATACGACTTTTTTTTCAGTAAAATTGTTATTTTACAATTTATTATGGACAAAGATGAAATATGCGCTTTGGACAATTATTTTCATTGTTTATCTGAAATTTTCTTTATGCTCACGTGGATACATTTAAATTAACCGAAATATTTTATTGATGCTTACCTTGGTTTTCAGTTAACTGTCATTTGGTTGGTTATTTCTTTGCAGGCCACAAAATATTGAAATTCTTGCCCTTCGTTAACGGCAGTTTTATGCAAATAAACACAATGAAGTTGATTAATATTGTAAAACATTCCATTAAGAATATATTAATAAATGCAGGTTTTGTATTAAGAAATCTAAAATAATTTCAGAAATATATACCCCTGTGTTTGTTTAAGCCAAACCACCTTCAGAATGTTTTTTCAGCATAAAAATGAAGGAAACTGAAATTTCTGTAGTGGTGCTTATGGATTTTTCATACTAATACGAGTTTATTTGTGCATTATTTGACATTTTCATATTTTATTTGAACGTAAACGAATTTTCTGGTCAGATTACGACAAACGCATGCAATTACAAATTGAAGGCAGCATTATTTGAAACATTTTTGTGCAATTTTTTTTATACCATTGTATTTATTGCTTTATTTTGCACCTTGTGTGGTGTAGTGTAAACGATTTAAGTTGATAATTACTGCTTTGTTGTTCACTGATTATTTTGTTTTGAAACGAAGTTATGTCAAAGTGCAGGTACGCATGTAATTTCAGTTTCGGTTTTTTATTTGCCTACATCTGACTAGCAGTCAATGAAAATTTAAAATTTCGTAAATTTCGTGGACTGTTATAAATGCTTATATATTTTTTATGTTTATTGAAATATCGTTATTTGTCGAAAATGTTTATGAATTATGTATTACATTTAATAATATGAACAGAGTTTTTTTTTCCTCTGAGATGTGTAGTATATTGCAGAAACGGGAAAAGTTGTAGCGCTTTTATTTCTTGTTTCTGTTGAGTTTAGAGTTTTTGATAAGTTAATGGGACACATTCAAATTCTCTTTATGATGATGCACAATAAATGTGAACACAAAGTTCCATACCGAATTTTAATACGTGCCTGGGGAAAATTATAAACTTAAAAAATATTTGCATTTTTAATTCATTCATTACATGCTTACAATAAATATGAAATGAATGCGTTTCAACTGTGTCCGTTTTATCTGAAATGCGCTGTGTTAGCTATAGAATTTAGGTAACCCTTCATCACCATCATGACTAACAATAAATGAATTAATTTTGATTGCTACACAAGATAGAAATTAAGGTGCCTCTTCTGAATTACATATTTTCTGGTGCTCAAACTATATTCTATTAATATACATTATGTTGTATAGTTCTGCAATTATTTTGTGATTATAAAAACTTTTTATTAGTTTGTATAAAGTAAGTCTGCACTTGAAGTGGTGACCTATATCTGCAGACCGAATTGCATAATGTTCTGGTTAACCAATTAGAAGAACTGCAAATATAGGGAACCATCTTTTTTCATGTTTAAAAATAAATTTTACGATAACCGTTTGCCATGTACTTTGTGTTTTTAAGTAAAATAAGTTATAACAGTTATACCTAATACATAATGCTTTTTAAATGTAATTTATATTGTTTAGTATTATTACTGTTATGCTGATATTACTCTATTTTGCGAGTAGAATTGAATATTCAAAAATTATTAATGGCCTTAAATATAATATTTGTTCCAATCTCACATCTTAAGCATTTTGTAATGAATGATCTCTATAATGAATCTTTCGTGTATAGTGTAAAAGGTATTGTTATTCTTATTCTCTATTCACTGAACACTTACAAGTTGTTAATTTTAAATATATAGAATTTCGTGCAATTTGTAGGTCTTTTGGAAAACAGTCGTAACATATATGCTAAATAGCTTTGTTAAAAATATAAAAATTAAGTCACTGGAAGTACGTTTAAGCAATACTTAAAATTTACAACTTGTATATAAAAAGATTTAGAAATTTAGAATACTTTGAAATAATTAAATAACTTTTTATTAATTGTTTTTGTTTTTTTTTTAACATTCAGCGGACACCAATATCTCGATTAAGCTATCGTACAGAGACGAGTTTTCAATTTAAATCTTACTTTTGATAACAAATAGCATATGTCGGGTGTAAACGAAACCAGATACTTCTGAGAGTATAAATTTGTGACGAAATGATTTTAAAGTAAAAATATAATTTTTAATAAATTGTTATGACGAAGCTAACGAATTTGATCCAAATAGTTAGGTGTCAACTACCATTGTGTTTAATTGCATATTTAATTATGCGAGTACTGAGATGTACACTGGATAACAAAAAATGTGAACACCTAGAATTTATTTTGTAGTGATATTTTTTTTTAATGCGACAGTCATAAAACCATTGCCTTCAGTTCCGCGCGTTAGAAGTGTCTGAAGAATTTAATCCCCCCCCTCTTCGTTCCTTTCTCTTCCGCAGATGACGTAGTGACAGCGAGCAAGTCAATTTCTGGTACAAGGGATACCTGATTTGAAAAGACCCAACCGTATAAATTCTTGTTCTCACTTTCATCAGTAAATTATTATGAGTAGAAATGAGAACAATGTTCAGGGTTAAATTTAAGAGAGGGTGCATATATACTGAGCGTATGACAGTATAATATGCACCTACCGTCAGTGGCAAATTTTCAGACTAATTTTAAAAATGTTCAGTTGGAGTTGGAGTTCTTGATTGAAATAACCACAATTAAAGCAACGAAGAACTATATCCTTTATTTTTTCATGTTCTACACCTCTCAAACTGTTGACATATAGTTATTAGACACCTAAATATAATCACATCTCAAGTTGGTTTTATGAGTGGACGATCGACCGTCACTTTAACTAAATATATTACCAATTCGTTCACTCGTTTAGCTCGCGTAATGTTGAGCAAGCTTAATAATTTTGGTCTTTCTGATGTCTTGGTTTATTTATTCGTTTCATGTCTTTCTGAAAGGATATCAATTCAACGGTTTCAGTTTCTCAGATACAAAACTTCTATCTGGTGTTCAAGGATCTATTTTTGAAACTCTGTTATTTATCAAATGGTAACATGAGTATTCGAGTTCCCGAAGAAATTTACGTCTAGCTGATTAATAGTAGGTATATCAGTTTGTGTGAAATCTAATGAATGCAGACAGCTGATGTATCTGCTCATATCTTTTCATATCCATTCCTTCACGTTAACTATAACAATAATATCATCAATATACCATGTGAATCAGAATAATACGTAGTGGACACGGGAGTCCAATATAAAACAACTTTCAGAATTCCTCTATTGTATTGTAGGTACCCAATCATGTAATGCTCCCTCTGAAGTTTCTCCCTTTATAATTATCATATTTTTGGTCTTTTTTTTCTGTTTTCATACAATTTGGGAACGATTGACCAAATGCAAAAAAATAGATGTTGGGCAAGATGTACATATAAAAGCAAGATGTACATATATTTCTGCAACTATAATGAAACTGATAGCTATATCTACTTTAAACTCAAACAGTGACAAGATGCAGGATGTGAGAGAATAAACCACTGATTTGAATATACAATCATGTTTCATTAAACGTTCAATTTATTATAAATAATTACAAGTTTTTTTCTACAATATTGGTTATTTGTTAAAATACTCTTTAAGATATTGTATTTATCACATGCATTTATCACATACACATAAATATAAACTATAATAATGAAATGCATAGTGCATGCTTTGAACAACAAAACTTGCTTGAACATGAATCTTTGCAATAAAACTTTAACTTACTACACTTTGTACCAAAAATTTTCTATTAAGTCTAGATAATATCCCAAATTATCTAACAACGTTCATATAAAAAATATATTCATTTTACAACTGGTTAAATTACTATTCCCTATGTAAACAAATTCATGAGCATAGAGTGAGTACTTCAGAAGCAATTTACAAAATAAATATACCAAAACATACCGTGTTATGTACACCTATACAAAAAGAAAAGTTAAATTGGTTCTGTCGCTCTCACTTCTCATTTTATTAAAGCTAACTTTGTCTTATATATGCAGAACTGATTCTGTTAAACGGCTTTTCACGTAAATTTAAGAATAGTACCTATATGACCTTCGAGTAGAAATTTGTTGAAACATATTTGGGGGTTGAAAAACTTACTTTTGCTTTTGCAGTAACAAAATTAAATGAAATGGTAAATTTCAATTTGTTTTCTAAAACTGTAAAACTTCTTTTACATTTCACTGTAAATAACCAAAAAAGTCATTATTTGCTGGTTCTAAATTTTACGTGTTAAACTTCCATGTTTTAAAGTCAGCTCCACATTTGGTATATACAGGATGTTAAAAAAGTGAAAGAATAACCAATACAACTTCCCAAACTTTAACAGGTGGTGTAAGAAATTCTGCTGTAAAATTTAAAGTAATTTTAAACATTATAGTCTTTCAACAGTTATAAACTTTTTTTTATTTATTAAAGAACATTCTACGTATTTGTAGTACTGTTTATTGTTCATAGTGTGTGCAACAATAAATTAGCTCACCAAAGATAAGAACAATTTATCACCTCTTAAAGTCTGGTATGTTACATCACATTTAACACATTTACATGTCCATATATGTATAGTTTATTGTGAAAAACGCTCCAGCCGTAATGCGTTTCTAATTTTTGTTAACAATTTTAAGCAATATATAAACTTCAATCGTTTTTCTTACATTTTATATTCTTATATTTTATGAATATTTTGACGTATTTAATACATATTTTTATTATTTTTATGACTATGGCCGACTTTAACCGACATTCATTTTCGCTAAAATTTACTCTTTTCAAAAATTTATTACCAAAATTTTAAAAAACTTGTATGTAATATATTTTTTAATTAAATGTTTGGATAATGTAAGATAATTGAAAAAATAAATATAAAAATCCATTATAAATATTATAATTCGTATTTATTACTCATTAAAAAAATTTAGTGAACCATTAAAAAAAAGCGTTTACCGTTTATTCCATCCGGAAAAACATGTACAAGAACTTTTTTCACCTTAAGATTATAAAATTTTTGAAAACATTCAATAAAATTAAACAAAAATTAGAAGACTTGAACGTTTTTCATGATACACTTTGTATAAAAAAATCATTAAATTTAAAACATAATCAAATAAATTTTTGAACAAAGTATACGATGGTTTTTGGATTTTATCGAGAATTTATCTGAACATTTTTGGAATATTGTTCTTGTATCAACAATTATCAAAAGGTATTATCAAAATTTCAGCCAAAATACTCGTGGATATTAGGTTCGACTATATTTTTTTAAACATCTGCACATAAATATAGCAACATAGCAATGAAAAAAAGAAACATCGGTGGATAGGATTTTACAGTGAAAGTTCAAATTTTATTTATCGACTGATGGCAGTGTCTAACTCATTGCAGTCAACCCACATAAATACACATAGCGATTCAATCATGCGAGTGGACAGCTTTGCATTTAGAAAATGACAAGATGACAGGCAGACTTTCACAATAAATCCATTTATTAGCTGTCAGACAATAACAATCAGGTTAAGCAAAGTTATAAAACCATCCGTAAATATAAATTTCATGAAAAAGTGACAAAATTCTGATTTCATTGCAATTGCTTTAAAAAAATTAATTAGATCTTTCTGTATCTTCAAGTAGTTTGCATCAAACAAATGACAGAAAAAAACATTTGAAGCAATTGAAAAAAAATTGTACTTTTTAATTATTTTGTTTTTAATTTGGGCTATTATTATTACACTTGTTACTTATATTTAAAGATGGTTCAATACACCGGACCTAATCCTGCATAATATAAAAAAACGAGGTTTGTACGGTTGCTAAAACTAACTGATAACACGTTTCAGGTAGTAATAAAATACAGAAATTTATTTGTACCACAATTATAAAATTACAGATTATACTGTAATTAAAAAAAATTGCACATTAAATCACTTCTAATAAGAATTATTAAACCTACTTGGATTTCACCTTTTACAGTTATAAACAAACCAAAGATGTCATTTTAAACTGGAATACGTACAAGTTTACTTTCCAAAAGTTAAAACAAAAAGCAAAAATGCTATTCTACAAGAACTAAAGCAGGAATAAAATATTAATCACTATTACTTTGTACATGTTTGTAGGGTATGACGGATTGAGTAATAATGCAAAATGATGAAACCATTGTGCTGCTTTTGATAAAAAGGCAGATTTCTGAGGACGTTTGTATACTGTTTCATTTGATTTAAATAAAGACCAAGTTATATGATTAATAAAATAAAAATTGATATACTTTTGAATAAATAATGCGTTTTAGCAAAACTACTAATGAAGCACTGCTTTCTGCAACATAGGCTAGCGCGAAATTTGTCGTTTAATTAGTTAACACCTGTTTAAATGTAGTAAAAATAAGCATTTAGATGTAGAAAGTAGATGTGTTAACCTAGCCAAAAGCATTTTTTGTTGTAATAACATTTTTATTATAAATTATTGTTAGTATGATAATTATATAAGCAATGCTAAATAGCGTCTCACATAAACATCGCAATTGCATACAACTGTTCAGTATTTGGGCGTAAAAATTCGTGGGTTTGCTAAAGATTTTTTCAAAAATATTTTTATTTGGTTGTATTGTTAAAATACACATGTCCAAACGATAACTCCATTTTCTATTATGGCAATATTGAAGATATCGGAAATATAAAATTATTATGACAGGTTGTTACTTAAACTTACATTTTTTAAAACAGAATATATGCTATATATGCTATAATATTTTCATACCCATTGTGAGTATGAAAATGTGAGTTGCTATTATTAGAGATACGAAGTTCAGTTATGAAGTTATCTGATTTAAATCGCGAAAGGAACCAGTAAGTTTAGATCTTCGCTGTAATGAGAGATAAATTAGGTACTGTAAGTTTATTTTCATCTATTAATGTACATAATAATAAAGATCGGTGATCTGAAGAGATGAAGATCAAATGCAGAATGTTCTATTTGAAATTTTCAAGTTATTTTCCATTTCGCCAAACTCAATCACCTTGTATAACAGCATAATGATTTGTAACACTATCTGGTGAAAATAAACTCCAGTATTTAGAAAACTTGTAGCAATTTATCCCTCATAATTTCACCAAAGCAAAGAACCAAGATGATGGCCTCTATTGTAATGAAAATCAAATAACCTTTTAAATGTCCATCATAATCTTACATTACTGATATTAGCATTTAAAATGAAATTTTAAAATACGAATACATTCCATTAAAAAAATGTTGGTTTCAGTTACTATCTTTAAACTGAACATAATACATATTTTGAAATAATTTTAGATTGATAATCTAAATGATCTAATAATTCGTCACGCTACTACGGGAATCCGGTTTCGATATCTTTAATATTAACAAAAAACAGAAGACTTTTGGAACATCTGTATGTTAACAGAATTTTTTCATTTCACAATATGATTTTATAATATTTATGTGTACCCATTGAAACCGGAAACAAAATTCTTTGTTTCAATAGTTACAAGTTTTTCTTGTTATACAGGGTGAGTCAATATATATTCGTGCTTAATTGAAAAAATGAAAGTTCTGGGAAAAAAATGGATTCAATTTTTTGTCTGCCATTATTTAATTATTACTTTTAAAAATAAAAATTTTTTTAACAAGAAATTCTCACTGAAATGTGGATTAATTATTTTATTTGCATGGCACACTTACGACAAAAATTACAATTTTTAAAAATCGTGGCCAACATTTTGATGTTTTTAATTTTGTTTTTAACATAACCATTCAATTTTTGCAATTTATGTAATTATTGACTAATTACAATTTTCGTTGTACAATAAATATAAAGAACAAAATTGTCAGTAATTTTATTGACATTTGGGTTCAACAATTTAATAAATTCTTAAAAATATTTGTTAACTTCATAAATGATTGTCAACACAGTTCGGAGAATGATAAGCATTTAAGTTGACGTTTCTTGTACTTCTTGAGGTATTTTTGTTATTTTACTGACACAGTAAGTGTATCTACAAGGACCGACAATCATAAATTTTATAGTGATATTTTTTTAAAAATAAGACAAAGTTGTAAAGTCTGAGGGAGAAACAAACGCCCTCTTTTAAATTTAACCCCTATTATGTTCTCTTTTCCCCTCATAATAATTCATTGGTGAAAATGAGAACAAGAATCTATGTGGAAATGAAAGATTGTGAAGTCGACCCGCTCGCTATATCGTAGTAATTACCACCATGGGGGAAAGAGCAAAAAAAACTGAAGGGGTGAAACTAAATTTTTCATAGACCCTTCTAACGTGCGGAACTGAAG